>JBCAUA010028750.1:0-12381 GCA_038406235.1 Peronia verruculata
ACTCGATGGGAATGGTTAAAATCATCTCCCCCCTGCGGTTTCCAAAATGACTTCCAGAACCAGCCCCCCCCCCCCCCCCATAAAGATTATGTGGAACTAAAGTTCTTATGAATCAGCCAGTCACTCGTCACAATTTGAAAGCTTGTTCAGATCTTGTAAGTTTTATTTAATCGGAGATTCTATCATTACAACCTAGCCAAAGATGAAAAGGTTCAAGAGTCTCCATCGGAGAAAGCTCTTAGCATGAATTCTGGGCCTCAAACAAGGCATTTTGTAAAGGAACGCAGGCAGTAACGTTTGCAGTCAGATCGACGAAATAGAGATTAGTATATTATGATATCATGAGAGACGTGGAAATAGAAGAAATTCAGAGGATGGAAGATACTTGAACATGGAGGAGGATACTGATAGAGATTACCACGGAAGACTTTGTCGCTGTACCATAACAAACTGTCTCCCTATATTAGGTGGAGGAAGAAGGAACGCCTCCTTTCAGCGGGGTAAACTGCTCTATAGTACATAGGTATTTGTTTTCATATTAAAACCTTGACTTGATTTGGGTGTAGAGTTTGCTTTTCCTTTTTTTTTTTTTTCCCCCCTTATGTTCACTGTCATCATCATCATTAATATCCCTTTTGTTGTGTCCACAAAACTTTTTTTGTTCAGAGGTTGTTAAAGTGCAATGCAAACAACTACAACAACAAAAGAGTGGAAAATGGGCAATGAAATCTGCCAATCAGGTCGCTATGCTCGTCTATCAATGACTCAGTGGAAGCCATTTGGTTTAGTCAGTTACAGACTATTCAACCTGATGATGGAGAATATCTCGGCATGCAGACTATAATGTGACGTCAGATTTTAGTCTGGTTTATTAGTGATAACAACAGCTAGTGTATCTATTTATTTATTCATTAATAATTGTTTCCTAAACATTAAAAAAGAAAATTATCAAAATAACATCTTATAGGTTTTTTTTTTTTTTTTTTGTTTCTGTCTCTGTTGTTGTTTATTTAATTGACATCACGGGAAACAGCGGGTCCTTTTCATTGACATCAGCTGAGACAGTTATCAACATATCAGGTCAGAGATTGTTCCTTAATGACATCATGAGAGACAGTTGTGAACATAACAGGTCAGAGATTGTTCTTCACTGACATCATGAGAGACGGTTGTCAACATATCAGGTCAGAGATTATTCCTCACTGACATCATGAGAGACGGTTGTCAACATATCAGGTCAGAGATTGTTCCTCACTGACATCACGAGAGACGTTTTCAACATATCAGGTCAGAGATTGTTCCTTAATGACATCATGAGAAACGGTTGTGAACATAACAGGTCAGAGATTGTTCTTTACTGACGTCATGATAGACGGTTGTCAACATAACAGGTCAGAGATTGTGTAGGCTTGTTAGTTGGTTGCTCTCCATTGAAATAATGGGTATCGGGTCAGAATACTTTTGGTTGACAAGACCAAGGGCGATTCCTAGCACAACGAGTTGAAAGGTGTTCTAGAGACATCGCTAACACACGCTGACGTCAATGCGAGGTGTCCAAAGCTCTAATCTGCCTGTAACATAACAAAAGATTATGTAAGAGAGTGACTATATTTATAATGTCGGGTTTGTCCATAAATTCTCAGTATTTCAATTTAGTTGCATTTTTTTCTATTTATGGTTTCTATTTTACATACTTTCACAGTATGGTCAGCTTCGTGATGTAGCATTCATGTGGTGTGTTTTCGATTTCATCTTTTACCCTAAATCATCATGCGAAAATAAAACATCCAGGCGTGGAAAGAAAATGAACATTTCTATTCTTTACATATAATAAATCATTGTATAGTAACTGAAAAAAAAATGGCAATCTGCACTAATGCAATAATTTATAAAATTACCAATATGTCAGCTCAGAGGTGAATAAAGAAATCATGTCAACCCTAAAAATTGTTATGCCTGTTCAACCTTGATCGTTACTTGCAGTACTTAATGATACCTAGTAGTTTAGCCACTCACTAACTAGCTCACTCACTCACTCACTTACAAACTTATTCACTCACTCACTCACTCACTGAACCACCCATCCACTCACTCGCTCACTCATTCATTCACTCACTCATTCACTCACTCACTCACTCGCTCACTCACTCACTGATGTGTATCCTGCCTTGGTCATGGTGGTTTTTATAATTGTCATCATATAACTGTACCATTAGAATTAGACACGAAAAAGGTACAAGAGAAAAAATACCATGACATAACTGTCTAAGAGTATACTTAGCTCCCAGAAAAATTGTTGAACTACGCCTTTTTCTTACTGTGTGGATTTTACAAAATGGAAATTGTCACCTTTTCTGGAAAAACTTTGCTGGTATGATTTACTGTATTGAGTTTCCTACATTTCCTACATAGGTATTTAATACAGGTAAGAAAACCTTATCTAAACGCCCCCCCCCTCCTCCTCCTCCCTTTCTCCCTTTATCTTTGTTATAATAAGATGGTTCAGAGGATCACACAAAATTTGAAAGCAATCTGTCCTTTAGCTGTAAAGCTCTTGGGGGAAAACATAGGCTCCTTAAACTGGATGTAATTTTAAAGAAGGGATGACATTTAACTCTTACCACAGGATGGACTTTCAGAGCGGGGAGTGTCATAATAGTACCGGCCTGGATATTTTTTGGCCATATCAGTGTCGAGTCCAAAGCCAAACATCAAGATGGGTTCAGACTCACAAAGGCCCAACTTGTACTTCTCGTAAGTACGACATCGTCGGAATGGAAACTTGCACTGGGTAAGACTGTCCCGGATGATAGGACGCAGACGCAGGTGGTTGCACTCTGGATCTGTGAGTACAGAAAAAAGCATTTTGTACCCCTCGAAATAAAATAAGTGAAACTTACGCCAGAATAGAACTAATGCCTCGTAACTTTTCTAGACAGCTATCAGAAAAAAGAAAAAGAAAAAACAGTTGTAGACAGAATTAAGCAATGCTTCAATAGGATCATAATTCGAAATGACCTTAACCATCAAAATGGTTGTGCTGAAAAAACAACAACAACAACAAAAAAAAACCAGTTTGTTCTCAATCGCATAAGTGTTAAAAAACAGACAAAAACAAAACAAACAAAACAAAAACAACAGAGAAAAAAACGAAGCTGATATAATTAAGCCTTACGTCACAGAATCATAGTTTGTAATGGCTTTATCCATCACCTATCACATGAATTGTGACTGAAGTTTCTTTTCATTAAAATAAATGAATAAATAAATAAACACAAAATTAAGAAAAACGAGCCGATAAAATTACACATATCTTGACAATCATAATTCATAATGGCTGTAAATACAGTGCCGAATGACATGCATTACAAATAGTTTCTTCTCAATATTTCAAAAGTGCTGAAAATGACCTACGAAGTAAGCGTATAGCAGTGAGATGTGATGGTCTGTGTTTTTCGTATCCAGACTACAGTCCCATTAGGGTCAACGAGAGCAACGGAATTCTTATCTGAGTAACAGTTGGACATAGATAATAATGTTACAAATGTTTCATAGCTCTTAGTTCAGAGAAGTGGCAGATGATTCTCAAGTGACCGAGTCAGTATCTCTATAGTCATACATATATTTGCTAATACTCAGGAAATAAGGGGTAAGGTTTAACAGCTATATACGACGGATAGGCCTGCATTCTCACGATACTGTATACTACGGATGTTTCAGGTGACTCAGAAGAAAAGCATTACGGGAGGGCTTTTGATCAGAACTGTCCCGGGACACTTCTAGAGTTAGCTAGAGATTATCGGGACGAATGGATGGATGGATGGATGGATGGATGGATGGATGGACAGACGGACGGATGGATGGATAGATGGATGGATGAATGGATGGGTAGGTGGATGGATGGATGGATAGGTGATGGATGGATGGATAGGTGATGGATGGATGGATGAATGGATGGATGGATGGATGGATGGATGGATAGATGATGGTGGATGGATGGATAGGTGATGGTGGATGGATGGATGGATGGATGGATGGTTTCTAATTTCTCCATTACCGTCAGGTTTGCAGCCATGCTGAATTAGTCCTCCGTCCAGGTATAAATTGACGTGACCCATGTGTCTGAATGATTGTGCTGTCATAATGAACAAAGGAATGACTGAGCGAATGAATGAATGAATGTGTAAGTCAGGGAGTTGACAAAATGACTAAATAGGCTAATGAATAAGGGTGAGTGAGTGAGTGAATAAGTGAGAGAGTAAAAGAGAAATGAATCTATTAGGTAGTGAGTGTGTGCGTACATGGGGGTGTGAGTGAATGGGGAAGCGAGTAAGTAAATGAGTTAGTGAAATTTAATCAGTCTATGCATGTTTCAGTGAGTGAATGAGTTAGTGTCATTTATTTATTTACACATTTATTCGTTCTTTTATTCAGTCATTCAGTCAGCCAGCCATAATCAGACAAAGCATTAGTCGATAGCTATAGTCTAATGAACCATTAATTAAATAAGTCTATCAAGCAATTACAGTCGAACTCGGAAAACCCGAATTTTTCAGATAACGAAAAATGTGTTCGTGATTTCCGTAATTTGAGATTACCGTGATGGCTTTTTTTTTTTTTTTTCTCTCAAAGGAAAAGAAGGACCGCTAAGGGGGCAGAACCTTGCCGATGTTCGTTTTTCTCAAGCCTTTCAATTCCAAGAAAGTAGGATTATCTCGGCTTTTAGAAGTTGCCAATTTTTGCTGAGAAATTTTATGGATTGAAATATGGAATTTGGAAATTTTGCCCGGACAACGGCACTCAGCCTACTCTTCGGTCGATTTTGAACTCTCAAGGGTACTTTAACGTGCGTAACGTACATACGGGACCTCCGAAATTTATTCGACCTTATCCGAGAAGGCTAGACGTCGGGCTTCCCTACCAACAGGAAGCCAGAGGACTGTTGAGTCACTGAAAAAATGCGGGTTTTTGATTTTTGTGTCCTCTCATCCGCGGATGCAGAACCCGCTAGTCGATCCCGGCCTGTTTTCTCTATGAGCAGACGCCATACCCATTGAGCCACTGCGTCCCCCCACCTTGCCGATACTAACGAGATCTGTTCTTAAATCCATTCTAGGAAATAGCACTCTTCAGTTCATAAACATGACTCCATCTGCTATTGTCTTTCAGACAGCGCGTTACCACCTCACCATTTCTCTGTGCGCGTATCGCATCATATAGACTGTGGTTATCCCTTGCAAGACAGACAGCATATGTGACCTAGTCGATCACTCCACTGGATTATCATATCACCCTCTCCCGCTAATTCATCTTCAATGAGACCCAAATTTAGACCTTCACTATACCATGCCTCCCCCACCCCTGTAACCCCACCGATCCCGTACGCCATTATTTCATCACCAAGGCAAGGCCAGACAAAAAAATGACCTGATCGAACATTCTGTAGCTTTGAGATCCGGAAGGAAGTTGTGAAATCGTTCGAGAAATGCGTGTTACTAATACAAAGAAAACAGGAATCTAAACAGGGCTGATAACAGGGTTCGACATTTCTGTGAATTCGAGATTAGCGTGTTCGAAGGTCTATGCTCAACGGTAATAGGTTAAGAAATGAAGATACGAAGGAATGAACAAACGAGTGGATGAATGATTGAGGGTATAAATGACTAAATAAATGAATAAATAAATAATAAATAAATAAATAAATAAATAAATAAATAAATAAGTAAATAAATAAGTAAATTAAATAACTGAAAAAAAATCAAAAAGTGATTTTATCAGTCTATGCTGTTTTCGTCTCTGTTATTTCTTCCTGCTAATAGTGACTTGTCTTTACTATTAGAATTGTTCCGACTAAGCTTACAAACACTCCATACTGTTCACCATCGTTGACATGGAAAAACATATAAAATGCACGGGACCGGTGACAATAATTGTTCTCTGATCTCGTGGTGGAGCGGTAACGAATATCAGTGAGTGTTCTAATTTTATCTAGGGGTACAAACACTCCGGCTGGGATTTCCAGGCTTTTGCTTAGTCGAATATGACCTATTATGTTTACCTGACCTAGCACGCCATAGAGGTAATAATTACTTGAACTTTGTCACTCTTGAAACAGTGATGCATTTGCTATATAAGTCAACCTGGAGCTGAATAAAAAGATACTTTTTGCATAGGGGAAGGAATGCAATGAACTGCAAGACTGGCCTTGACACCTTCTCCAAAACGGGCATGCCTGGAGCATAGCTAATGAACATCTTCACCGTTTCGAAAGTAGTGACCATGTCCACAACACTTCGTGATGGAGAGCAAATTCAAATGATCTCATTCTAATTCTTCGAGACGTGGCGAAAAGCTTGTCACGTGATAGCTAAAATTGCATTGTGAACAAAGACAGGAACAAGTTGTGTTTTTAATCGCGATGCATCGAAAGTTAATCAGTCAAACCTCCTGCCCTGTTTGACATTGTTGTTACAAGTTGGACAGTGTCACGAACTTTCTGGGTGTTGATGGGTGTTAGTCGCGACTGTAAGTGGTGATCAGGCGGTGGATACAGATGAGACGCACACAGTGACGAAGAAATAACGACAGGAATCTCCGACATCGAAATGATACAGAATGTATTGCAGGTGCTTGATATCGGTACAAATTTCAGGGCAGCTGTCTAACTCCGATGCAGACAGCTCTTACTGCACTCTACGTTCTTACTGCTTGGCATAAGATGCTAGCCCGTCTGGAATTCTCTCTCTCTCTCTCTCACTTTCTCCCTCTCTCTCTCTCTCTCTCACACACACACACACACACACACACACACACACACACACACACACACAAACACTCTCGGAGTGACCAGTCTTCACCACATCCATCTAGACAGATCCAACAACAATTATATCTGTCGCTACATAAACTGTGACGTAATGCGCTGGTGACGTATTTCACACACACAAGGCCTGACTAAAAACCATACTGCACAGAATGCATAGAGAGTATCACTTTTGATGACGCAGTATTTCCACGGGCCAGCATGTACGCTCACAACACCCGCTTGCATTTATCCAATATCCATAACCATGATTCTTTTTAGAGAGTAATGATCCATGTTGTATAAAACTGTTCTCAACGCAATTACAGTGTGTTTCACGATTTATAAAAGGGCCCTGCCTGTTTCTATCTGCACAACATCTAAATGGAGTGCCAATCATTGTCATGTGATCACAGGGAAATCCTGAATGAATCCATTGCTACTCCATCCTATTACATGTAGTATTTAAATTTCAAGAATTTTTTGGATCTCTGAAATCCATTACTGAGGTACCTGACTGGTTTTTATTATGTAATAATAAAATAAATATGTATGCTTTCGGTCCAAGAAAGTAGGATATCTCGGATTTAAGTGCCTGCTCAGTATGGTCTGACATGGGCTTCTCCCCTTACTCTGTAGCCAGATTTTGACCGTTAAGATTTTTTTAACGTGCTTAACTACATACAGGACCTTCGAAATATATTGGCCTCAACCCAAGAGTTCTAGACATCGGACTTCCCTACCCAAGAGACCAGGGGACCATTAAGTCACTAGCAGAAAAAAAGCCAGTAGATTCTACAACTTTCTCATGCATCCAGGATTCAAGCCTAAAACGTTTGGTTTTCGCCGAGGAGCAGGACCTTTAAGCCTCGGCCATAGCGACTCCCAAGGGCCCAGCACCTATAAGGTCAAGTTATATATTAATGTTTTATTGCGTTCTATCTTTTAGTGTTATCGATTAATATGTAATAATATGTTGTCGTTATTCATGTTGTCGACATCTCTAAATACCATATATCAGTGTGACATACAAGTTGTAACAGTTATATGTAATTTCATCTTCTAGTGTTATCATATCATCTGAACTGTGGGTCACGTCCAGCAGATCTGTATCGCTCCTGTCCACCCGCAGTATCTCGGGCAAAAAGTCATAGAAGAGACCACCTGGCTCAGCAGATGTGGGATAGAACAGAGTAAGACTGAGGACATTTTAGTACAGTATCTCCACAAGTCAGTGTATCGTACACGTAGGCTACAACTGTTTGCATAAATGGATGAATGGATGGATGGATGGATGGATGGATGGATGGATGGATGGATGGATGGATGCGCTGATGGACAGACGGACGGATGGATAGATAGATGGAAAAGATCAATGTTGTGCACTTGCCTATTGGGTTTAATGTGCAAAATTTGCCCTGTTTGCAAGTAAAATTAGTGAGTGAGTGAGTGAGTGAGTGAGTGAGTGAGTGAGTGAGTGAGTGAGTGAGTGAGTCAGTCAGTCAGTCAGTCAGTGAGTGAGTCAGTCAGTGAGTCAGTGAGTCAGTCAGTCAGTCAGTCAGTTAGTCAGTGCGTGAGTGAGTGAATGAATGAATGAATGAATGAATGAAAGAGTGAGTCACTGGATGAGTGATCACGAGTGAGTGAGTGAGCGAGTAAAAGAGTGAGTGAATAAATGAGCAACGAAGTTTTTCTCATTGTTAATTAGAGGGCTGGGGTGCAGTCTTTCTCACTGATATTTATTACTTATACAGTGAATACCAAAGCCCATAATGAGAAAGGCAGCGTCTCTATTAACTACTTCCGGGGTTGTTTTTCTACTCAGACCGTATAATGAGTGATTGGAAACTAAACCCACTTAAAAAAGATTGACCCCCCGAGGAAGAAGGCGGGCGGGTGGATGGAAATTAACCCTCAACAGCCGACAGCAGCTTATAATACAAAAAGATACCATAGCTAAAGTTTATCAAATCAATAATGCATTTCAATAAACCATAGTAGTAAAATCAGCTGTCTGAACTCCATCATTATGGTTCGGTTTAACGAGTCTGTTATTATTTTCACGTATGAAATGTCTAAGATTTCTTTGCTATTCAGGATTCTATAAGGTAAGATAAGGTAAGAAGAGTTAAAAAATGAAAAGGTAAAATAAGATTAGATGAGAAAAAAAAAAAACAAATTCTATTTGTTTTCAAAAGAAAGTCCCATTCACAGTTGACAAGACACAGCAAGCAATAAATATTTACATTCATAGTTATAGTATACGTGATATAAGATAAAAATGACATAAGTCACAATGGCGAGACAGGGTTAAGGAGCAACTGGAACTGGCCAACGCAAAAAACGTAAAAAACACATTTTCTCTTTAAATGCTGGGCCAGGTGAGGATGTAGAACAGTGGAATCTTCAGTCAGTAATGAGGCCTTCCAGGTATTGGCTGCTGACTGCTGTCCATCACAGCCCACGTGATCTCCAAGCTGCAAACCATCTGAGACAGGACTGAGCACCCGCGGAGGCTTTGTGGGACTAAGTGCACATGAACTGAGGGATCAGGTGATGGTCCGGAGAAGATGCAGAGGATGAAAGATGGATGAGGACGAATAACAATAAGAAGAAGAAGGACGGTATAAGAATTGAGTAAAACAATAAGAACAACAATAACAACGATGACAACAACAACAACAACAACAACAACCGAATAAGAAAGGGGAAGGGGGGGGGGGAAACAAAACAAAACAAAAAGTTTTAAAAAAGCAGAAGGGGATGAGCAAGAAAAAACAAAAGTAAAGTAGACAATTTCATATGCTCTTTTCAGTATAATGTAAAAGATTTCTATCGAGCCCTTCCCATTGCACTAAACTCGGAAAATAACGAAATAATTTCATCATTTTTGTTTCTTCCCCTTAAACTATGTGTTTGCTCTTTTTAGTACAATGAGGATGATTCCTTTTGATACTGCGCGCGAAGACGGGACCGTATATATACCGCATGCCCCGGATAATTTTAACAATGGCACAAATTGTAAGAGACACCGGTGCATGAAGTGTATGAAAGAGGACATATTGAGTAGTGGGCCGACGCAGTGACCTAAATTTTCTGAGATATTTTGTGATATTAGAACTTTTGAGATGATCTTGTCAAGTGGACCAAATCTCTTTCAACAAACTCAAGTGGCAATCCACTCATCAAAGTCTGACAGAAGATAGCAAACGCTCCTTTTTTTTTCCTAGGCTTATCTATGGCTTTTATAGGCTACTGCATACAGTGATCCAGAGGTTTGCTGGCAGTTTTGGGGAATGATGTAAAATCTTCCTGTTGAATATTTTCACATCTGTCTAAATTACCACATATAAAATAACATAAATTTACAACATAAAAAAAACATGCAGTGTAAAAGGCAACGTTTACTGATAAATGCAGATTTTATTACCGTACAAGGACTTCACTGTCTATCTATCACACAACGTCTTTTCCAGTAAGATTTACAAATTAAAGTATTTTTGGTATAAAGGATTTCTGTTCTTAAATCACAAACTGATGACACTAAAAAAATATAGCTACCTTCCAAAATAGGGAGTCTGATATGCTTGATTATATTCTTACGTCTTCTGTGACCATGAGGAGCCATTTTCACTATTAACCATATCACTTTGCTTTGCCAAGAACAAGACTAGTGGTAAAACCAAGGAGCTTAGACCATGATAGTACCTGTATGATGTCATCTCCTTGCATATAGCAGAAGTAGCCTACTATAAAGATGGACAATATCAGTTTCTTGTTTTCTTGTTATTTACAATATGAATGGCTAAGCATTCAGAAAAATTTACAATGAAAATGTTCCACTTCGAATCATATTCCTAAGACATTTATGGTTATAAGTGAAGGACAAACTTTATCGCAATTTCTACAATTCGTTATTTTCGATTCTGTTGTTTTCAAAACAGATGAGGTAATTCTATGTCGGACACATGATCAATGTTTTTTTTTTTTTTTCACTCACAAGCTCCTTTGTATACATGCACCACGCACAGTAAGCAGTTCTTGACGAATAATAGGCATTCAGAATATGTCCATATCCTTTAAACAAATCCATGTGTGAGTGATATTCCCTCGATCATGTAAACCACTTTGATATACCTCATTCTGTTGGAAGGTTTTCGTTTTGCACGGATGATTTTACTTCTTCTCTTACCCCTCCCCTCCTCTAAATAAAAACAGTTTCAACCTAAAGGCGCAGACACATTCGTCATAAATGAAAACTTTATATTCAGGAGCGTCCTCGCCAAATAAAGTAAAGAAAAGAGAAATAAATCAAAATAACGTTCAAGAAGAGAAGCCTATCTCGTCCTATCCCCTTTTCACAAGTGTCAACACTTCGGGTGGACAAGGCGATGAGCTGCCTTTCATTTGAATGGGATCAAGCTGTGACAACTGTGGGCGACGCGCTGAAAGACTTCGCTTACATTGAATAGTCATATAATTATAGATATAGTATCCGCGTGTATAGCGACCTACGAAAAAGGAGAAGTGACTGCGACAGTCCCAACCATTATTCAGTCCCAACCATTATACTAACACAATTTGACTAAAGGCCCTTAAAAAAAAAATTAAAAAATCACAATTTGACTATCTCCTGCCTATTAATATAAAAATATAACTTTGCACGATGTGAAATGTCACCGCTAACCTGAGCTCATGGTCGTGGGCTCATTTCTCCTGACAAATTAATGCCCTCACTCATTTTTAACTGCATCACTCACTCTTTTAATTTACACTACATTTTGTCCAAAGAGAGATCACAAAACTACCTCCCGTTTCTCTACCAATAGCCTTTTGAGGGCAAAGGGTGTTCTGTAAAAGGAAGTCCCTGAAAATACTGACTTCCACTACTGTGGGTACAATAAACTGTGAAGGCTTTTCAGTGGCCACCTCTTCAGGTGATCGGTGGGCGGACTTCGAGGTAAGATGAGGTATGAAAGAGGGTTTGTTGATGCTTAGCACTCGTCGCAGTTTGGTAGATCCAGAAACTGCTCTAGTGTACACTCACAAAACGCCCTTTTTTAAGCCCCTTTTTGATCCTGTCCCCAAGTAATTAAATATAAACTTTCAACTTTATTAAAAGGCAACCTTTCCATCATTTCCATCTCCAAAAACTGCATTTTATAATGTACTTGCTGTGTGATAAAAGGGAGATCCTGTTACTAAAGGAGATTTGTTGTTCAGACAAGTTAGTGTTGCTGTTTATCAAGATAATAAGTAAAAAAAGAAAAATAGGTAGGAAAGCCGAAAGAGAGCGGAACGAGGGGAGGGAGGGGTTGAGGACAAGGGCCAGTAGGGATGGGAGAGGGTGAAGTCTAAATACCACCAAGAACTGACCAACTGACAGAGTTATTCCACTGAAAATAAACCCCACTGACATTAATTTGTGCCCGTTTCTATAAAATGAAACACATGTACCGGAGAGCTAGACACTGGAAAGTTTCCGGAGGCTAAAGATCTGCATTTTTTTTGTTGGGGGGGGGGGGGGGGGGGGGGGGGGGGGGGGGGGGGGGGGGGGGGGGGGGGGGGGGGGGGGGGGG
>JBCAUA010028761.1:0-12380 GCA_038406235.1 Peronia verruculata
AGATAGATAGATAGATAGATAGATAGATAGATAGATAGATAGATAGATAGATAGATAGATAGATAGATAGAAACACAGGCATCCAGTCAGTCAGGCCTAGCTCAGTATCATTCATAAAGTAATTATGTTGACAGTGTGTGTCACAATGTGATTGAGCTGGTATATTTTCGATTGCACACACTGTTATTTGTCACTGATATCGTCATTTCCATGTCTGCATAACAGGTGTTGAATATACACGGGTAGATGTCACAGCTATTAGCCGATGCCGCATAATCTTGTGCCTGATTTACATAAAACAAAATCTCATATTTACGAAAAATTAGAGTCGCACATTTCCAAGAACAAGTATGAGTGTCGAGTAAAGTAATACCCGAAGGAATATTATGTTTGCCCATCCCAAGAACACTTTATCGACCTAATAAATAGCTCTAATAACCATTTGCATATATGCACAGATCGTTGAAGATTATTTTTCGAGTTCTGTATAGTGGGGTATTAGTTTATCCGTCTCCTCTTACTGCTGTTTGAACACACTGGTTTCAGATCTCATTGACAATGTCCATGTTTGGTCAAAAATTTGACAGCCCAAGTGTTAGACATGTGATGCACGAGATTGTAGCCTACTATTCGAGTCTATTGATCTTTTCTACTGTGATAACACTCCACCTATCTGACTGTTTACATCGTCTTCAGATAACAGTCCAATAATAGCTTATGTTAACGTTCACTGAGAAAGTAGCTTTTGGCTCATTGCTATAACAATATTGTTACAAACTGAATTGCATTTAGATCTGTTTGATATCAAATCTGAAGCAGCTACAGCTTGAAATTAGTCACATTAGTAGGTTCTCCTTTACCAACGAATCTCACATTCAGCACTCAGATAAATTATTGGTGTTTTAATTTTGTAGACTTTGCAGGGAAAATTATACAAAAATTGGCAAATTATTAAAAAGCTGCACTTCGTAACATTATGATGTTTCGTCAAACAAAATGTGTTGATATAGATGAGAACAGAATCAGTATATCGATTCTAGACCTTTACACCATAATATATAGAGATAAACTGGGATTGAATACCCGAAAGAGGGTGTATGCTGGAGCTCAAAGTACGTTTTAGACAAGCATTTAGCTGATGGATTTTCTTTCCCACAATTTTGAAACAGACAAAGCTGACGGAGAAATTTAAAATTTACAACAGCAACAAGAACAATAAAGAAGATGGGAGACAGCGATTTTTCTTACTCCATACACGCTTATGTGCTTTTCTTAGAAACCTGCAGCTACGTGCAAATGTTGGTATCTCTTTTCGGACTTCTAGGAAACGCCATCATCATCAGAGCGTTTTTCCTGATGAAAGCCGATGACGCCATGACGACATCATTTTTGTGGCTAGGTTTTAGTGACCTGTGCTACGTCATGGCTACTTTTGTACACAGCATCCTGACTCTCCTTTATACCACAGAGGTTAAAGGTCACTATAGAATATGGTATCCAGTGGATCCATTGACACTACGCATATATGTGGGAAACATAGCAAAGTTGGTGTCCGCTCTAACGGCCTTGATAACTACTTATCTAGCCGTGGCTCGCTGTGTTTGCGTGGTTAAACCTTTTCATTTCAAAATTATTTTCACGAAAAAGAAAACGATATATATCCTGGGTATTTTTACCGTGTTCGCTGTGGCAAGTTACACGCCTGTTTTAGTTACAGTGGGAATAGTCAATCAATTTGACGAGAGAATCAACGCCTCGAGACCTACTCTCTGGACGCTGCCCGAGAGGGACCTCGTCAAAGATATCATCTGGTTAGCAAGAGACACATTCCTGTCATTTGTCACGCAAGTTATCAACGTCATATGTTTTGTGTTTATGGCTAAAGGACTGCGAAATTCTACAAGATTTAGACAAATTGTGAGTATGAAAACGAATCCATCTGTTTCTGTACATCTGTGCAGAGAGATCGACAGATGCCCTGCAGAGAATCATGGCGCAGTTGCTGAAGGACACATTGGCAGATGTTCAGAGGGAAGTAGCGAAGAATGTTCAGGAGAAAACGGTAGCAAATGCGAAGAAAGAAACCATGATAAATTCACAGTAAAGTGCGTAAACTCCCGGTGTGCGGTTAAAACAACCAATTTCTCTAAGAAATCCATAACCACTTCTAATTCCACAAATATCAGATCTGTTGATGCCATCCAAGCGAGAAAAACACGCCAGAGCTTAACACAAACAGCTCCTGAGATCAACGACATTGTAGAAGATTGTAAACAATTTGAATGGACCCTCACAAAAAGTACGAGAGCCAACTCGACTAATGTCTCGAAAAAGATGCCAAAGAAAGAGGTCCTTGTTTTGAAGCAAGTGGTTATAATCTCAGCTATGTACATCCTCAGTAACCTGCCCATGGTGACAGTTAACACTGTGGGAATGATTATGCCAACCCTGACAATGGGAGGTCGCTATGAAATGTTACATCACTGCATGCAGAATGTTGTCACTCTGTTTCTGGCTGCCAACAGCTCTGTCAACGTCATCGTTTACTATAAATGTAACAACAAATTTCGGCAACACTGTGTAGTTTTCTTGTCTTTCATTCGACACTCCTAATCGATGTCCTACTGATGACGGGCTTCAGTAAAAGACGTTTATGGTGAAGTGGTTGGCCAGTCGATTTCTGTGTTTTGCTTAAACGGCTATGTTAATTTATGTGTCAGTAATTAGGTATTTTAATCAAAATCACATGACCTAGTGAACATCGCTCACATGTGGCTTTGTTTACTTGCTCTGCGCATGGCAGACAAATCTGGCGAATGATGAGCTCTCAGACTTGTCACATCATATAAACAAAGCCACATGTGGGCGATGTTTCCTAGATCATGTGATTTCGCTTAAAATACCTAATTATGGAATCAGTGAAATTCAGACATTCGGGTATATTGATACGCACAGATTATCACAAATGAAAGGACTATTAAGTCAATAATATACATAACTCTATAAATATGTCAGTACGTGGATTTGTAAAAACCCGGCAGCCAAAACATTCCACCCGGATGGATTTGTAACCCAGTTATAACTATTCACAACTTCATGTGTTTGGAGTCCACAGTATGGAGGCGAGTGGAAAAAAAAAGCTAATATCTGTTAATTGTTTATTAGCATCTCTCTTTCTCACTCTCTCTCTCTTCTCTCTCTCCCCCTCTCTCTCTCTCTTTGTCTCTGCATTTGCTCTTATTCTCCCTCATTCTGATATGCCCTCTCTCTTCCCTCGTTTCTCCTTCCCCGTCTTTCTCTTGATCTAACTCCTCTCTCTCTCTCTCTCTCTCTCTCTGTCTCTCTCTTTTCCCCATCTCTCTTTCACTTCCTATAACAAGCACCATAGTAAACCCTCTATAGCCTGAGGCAAAACTAGAGATCTGTTTCATGTTTACCTCCACTCTGTACCCTTACCCTTGCAGGCTCAAATGCTCTGTACAATATTTGCAGGCTTGATGGATTATTCCAATCACAGAACAAAAACCACAAAATCTGTGTTTGATCTGGGAAAAAGGTCTTCTGATTCTGAAACGAAATGGGGACACAAATCGGAAGTCCACTACATAGAGACTGACTCATCGTCCACATTGTTCTTAAATCCAGTGTTGTCTATTAGCCAACATAAAGCCATGTCCTTCTCTTCAATAGGATGACTGCTATAGCTGAGATAACTGCCATCACTGAGATTAGATACTACATGCTATATTTTGTTTCTCTCGACGCAGGCATCAGGTCTGCAATGGTGGCGCCAGAACAAAACGTACCTACGGCCATTTGGAGAGAATGTATCAAAAACAACAATAATAATAATAATAATAAAAAGAATGTTGTTTGAGATGATATGGTGACTTTAAAAAGCTTGCTAAAACGTTTCTTTCAATCTGTGTGACTAATTGAAGAGCTGTGTAAAGAGTAAGTGAACACCTAAGGTCTGGTCTCACACGTTGCTGTTGCTGAAGTTGGTGTTGTTGATGTTGCTTCTGTTAGTTATATGTTTTACGGTTGTTCCTGCCATCTCTTGTTCTCCGCGGTTTGATTGATTTGTTCGTTTACTTGGTTATTAATTTATTTGTTTATTTATTTGTTTTCTTTCTTTCCTCCTGCTTTCCTTTTTCTTTCTTTTTAAAAAATTTTATTCTGTTATTTGATGCTTAAAAAAAAGTTTTTTTTTGGGTTTTTTTTTACCCTTACTGCTAGAACATTGTTTAACAGACAAAGCACTCAGGTTAAACGCAAAGTGGATAGAGACTGAAGTAATTATATCCCTTCTGGGAACTGGAAGAAGTATAGCACGCCGTTATGTCGCTATGGCCCACTATGTAGAGTCTAAGTTACAAGGCCAACTGCCGTTAACAAAAAAAAAAATAAAAACCAAATGAACCGAGAAGCATGTGTTAATGTGAAATCCCATAAAAACTCAAACTCCAGCATTTCGCTTCAAATACAACAATAACAACAATAACAACAACAACAACAATAACATAATATGCTCGTGGGTGTGAGAAGTTACAGAATAGTTACTGCGATCTACTCCATTCTGAGGTAAGATGAAGTATGATGAAATAAGCGTGACTTATGAATGATGAAGTAATAATGCCAAGTCATGTACATACGTAGTTATAGGAATACAGGTATCAACAGACTCATAAACGTACTCATAAGTACATCACATATTATGTAACGTAATATACTTTATTGCACAAAATCCAGATATTTGTGGCCTATCTTTTTGTCTCTTATGATAATACATGTAGTATAATAGTTTCCATGGAAACGTCTACTTTGTTGTTGTTGTTGTTGTTTTTCACTTGGGTTTCTCGATTGTGAATCAGCTGTATGGCCGACTCGAGAAATGAGATAAAATTTTGTGTTGGTAGAAACATAATTTCGTCACAAACGTTCATCACTATATCCATCTACGCGTTATTTTCCCTCATTTCTCTGGGGCTTAACAGTCTATTTACGCTCTCTTTCTCGTCAATCCAATCACCAAATCTTGTGTTATATCCTAAGCACGGCCGTGAGCAAATTGGCCTCGAGATAATCTCCATTCCCACCTTGACCCCCGCCCCCCAACACACACACACATCCACTTCCAACCCTCTTCTCTCTCAAGCCAAACACACATAGACACAGCAGGCACATTGTTCCCTCTGGCAATCAGCTGACTTACGGGTGTATATCAACAACGTAAATTATCGATTATCTGTTTAGAAAAAATTAGTATTTATTTACATCAGGGGTGTCCAAACTAAGGCCCGCAGTACAGTTTTTATTGGCTGGCAGCAAATTCTGAAAATACAGTGGAACACGCTTAAACCAAAATTATTGGGACCGCGTAAATTATTTCGGTTTAAACATATTAATTCGGTATATCCAAACTGGTATGGCGGAAGTTGTACAAAGAGGCTTGCAAACACTGCAGTGTCAAATTTCAGACCTAAGCTGATTATTTTGTACATTTGGCCCTCACTAAAAAGCTATGGACACCCCTGTTCTATATATATAATTATGCTTCTTTTATTTTTGTATGCAGAAGAGTGTAACAATATAGAACCACGGTATTATTATCACTTTTATTTTTCTTTTTTTTCCCTTTTTTTTCCTTTTTTTTTTTTTAAATCTGCTTGAAAAGGCAGTACTTTTAAATTTTGAACCAGGTATTTTTCCCTCTCGAACACTTACGAAATAATTGACAGACAAATATATCGATTATTTACTCATTTTTGTGACTTAAAAGCAAAACAAAACAAAATAATAAACAAACAAACAAAATTAAAAACAAACAAACAAACAAACAAACAAAACAAAGAACAACAAAAATGTAAATAAAACGAACAAACCTAATGCTAACAGAAATGACAGCCAGCAATGATACTCTACTAAATTATGAAATACGAGGCCAAAAACAGCTGGCAAATGTATTACTAGTGTTACACTCTCTCCGACATGGAGCCCTTTAGTCAAGAAAACCACCGAATTGGAGGTTGAAAGGCTTCAAAGAACGAACGAACGAACGAACGAACGAACGAACGGACGAACGAACGAACGAACGCACGAACGAACGAACGAACACGGAACCACTAAAGGATAATACGATGTCTGCAGAACATCAACCCCCAAATATGTAGCGAACAATTTTGATGATCAAGAACTCGGCACATCTTAGCATTTCATGTTTGTAGTTCCAATATTTATGAAACTGTTGAGATGTTCAAATTAACTCTTTGACTGTCAGTATTCTGCCCACAAACAATCTAATCATTAATTGAAACCCTAACGCGCGTCCATTTTCTGATGATAATTTGTCCACGAAGACGCACATTCATGTTCCACTGATTTGGATATTATAGTTTATTTATTTATTTATTTATTTACTTTGTTATATTGATAAGGTTTAGTCATGTTATGGCAGAGGAAACAACAGAATTATAATGGAACTTTAGGCACTGAAAACGTTTTCTTCAGGTGAGCTCCAAGAAATGTGACAGTAGTGACAGGTGTGTTCAGCTGCTGGCCAGAGGTTAAAACTACAAACACGTGCTTTAGATTCCATCCAACAGATCCGATGGTGTTTATCCTGACTCATACCCTTATTAGTACAGCTCTAGTGTCTTTGCTGTTTTGCACTCGATGACAAAAGAAACTTTACTCCCCAGAGGCCTCAGACAAATATAGAGGGGATGAATGATTCGCACTCTAGAATATAAGCTACGCCCTTAAGGAAATTATAACCATAGCGTTTGCTACCGTTGGTATAAAGCAATTTAGTCATAATGTTCAGGAAATCAAAAATGTTACCGTAGCCTACTAGTTTACTGGCAATATAGTCGGGTAGATAGGCAGACAGACAGACAGACAGACAGATAGGCAGACAGACAGATAGACAGACAGACAGACATGGATATGAACGGACTGACATGAAGAAAGATTCGGCAGAGTGATATAGGTTAGAATATAGGCAGATATATGTCTGTATCTTCTATAGAATATATGGATTTTTTTTTTTTTTAACAGACGATACCGGGACAGACAATCAGACAATCTGTTAAACATAATGAGGCAGACTCCCTGTCTCACATATACAGGTATCAAAGTAATGCTCATAAAGATCTTTACGTAAGAGGATACCAGTAATTAAACACAAAAATTAGTCTCTCATGATAATTTTTAATTATAAATCACGAGAAATAAAGGATTTCTATATTTATGTCTAGGACGACGGCTAAAAGTAAAACACACCAATCATTGAGATAGTCCCGTCAATTATTAAAAAAAAAAAAAAGTATCTCCTTCTTGATACTAATAAACTAAAGTCTGGAAAACGCCTTGCTATTGACCCCTTATGTACATACCATCTGTGCTTCGAGCATAGTAACAGTTCACAAATTTCCCAGATACACAGTCTTGGTGAAACGTGACTTTAATTATTTGGAAACCCTCAAAATGTTTGGACAGTTTCGTGTGATTTGGGACAACTGTCTTCATTTCCAGGATTATTGTGTTTATAAAACCGGGTTTAACAATGCTCTATGTAGTTTTTTCAATGTGCAAATAATTTGGTTACAAGATGGTGTTGACTCTGTAATTTACGATGTACTAGTATGCCTATTTGGATCTTTTGGTCGATTCCGGTTTGATAACACTTGGAGATCTTTTTTGTGCTGGAGTTGTTGGCTTTCTCATGAGATAATGAGCCAAATCTTTAATCAGTTTTTTTCTTTGATGTGTATAAATGCCCTATTTACATTTTATATTTTTTCTCAGCTGCTCTGAAGAGAACAAACCGGATTAGAAACATTGGCAAGTTTTCATCAGTTTATTTAATTTGTGACTTATCCAGAATGTTATTTGTTCCTCTTAATACATTACATTAATTACCAGCTGACACTAACTGTCTTCACGCTTAATACAGTTCTATAAAATTATGTAACATTCCATTTACAATGCAGCGAATTTGATGGCGGCAGTATTAACCTCTCACTATTCTACCATGTAAGAAGAAAAAAAAAATGGGCTGAAAAAAAGGCCTGTAAGAAAGGTAAACAACAACAACAACAACAACAAAAAAAAAAAAAAAAGGGCTGAGGAAGACAGAGAACTATCTAACACATTGACAGCTTCAATCGTTAGACAACCAATAACAAACACTGAAGTGATAAGGAGGGACAGACAATATCGACGACCGGCCTGCAGTTGTGATTGTTAGCGACATCTGCTCCAGGCCTGATAGCTACAGAGAGGCTGTCTTACAGCCTTTGCCACGGAGAGATTGTCCTACCAAAGTCAGCTACGTTTTTTTCCCCGGGAAGTATTTTTGACGTCTTCGCAGGAACTGTTTTACTTCGAACAAAACTAACAAAAAAGCATGTGTTCTTTGAAGTTCTGGTTCTTTCCCTGAACTCATTGATAGACCGTGCGTTTTATCTTCTTTTTTTTTTCAATTTAACAAAAGAAGGGGAAAATTTGGCGCAACATTTAAAGAATACTATCCTGAATGGTTTGGATATATTACTCAACAAACAATAATTTATGGGGGGAAAATTACAGAGATATTCAAGTCAGTCAAGCTGAAATCCCAAGGTAAGCTGGCCGGACACTAAAAGGACTTAATAACATTGATGGGTCAAACCTCTGAACTTCGGGAAATTGTATAAAATGTTTTAGCTCAAGAAATTTCCGTATAATTCGGGTGTAAAAAAAATGGTAAAAAGGTTGGCTGAAAATTTCTCATACATAAACTGAAGTAGACAACACGATGAATAATTTAACTTTAACAAAGGCAGCTTCAAATAATGACCTCCCTTACTCAATGTACATGTATCTACCATTTATAGAAACTATCAGCTATGTGCAAGTGTTGGTATCAGCTCTTGGACTAACTGGAAACTTTATAATAATCAGAACGTTTCTCCTGATGAAAGCTGGCGAGGCCATGACGACATCGTTTTTGTGGCTAGGTTTTAGTGACCTGTTCTACGTCATGGCTACATTTTCACAAGGCGTCTTGAACCTGTTTTACATCACTGAAGTCAAAAATGGTTACAGAATCTGGTACTCTGTGGACATATCAGCCTTACATGTGTATTTTGCAAACATAGGGAAGTTGATACATGTCCTTACAGCTTTGATAACTACTTATCTAGCTGTGGCTCGATGTGTTTGTGTCATTAAACCTCTTCGCTTCAAATTGATTTTCACGAGGAGAAGAACCATGTGTATCCTTGGCATTTTCTCCGTGTTCACTGTGACAAGTTACATGCCTATTATAGCGCAAATGGGAATAGTCAACCAATTTGATGCAAGAATCAACGCTACGAGACCTACTCTCTGGACTTCGCCTGAGACGGAATTCACCAAAGACATCATCTGGCTTATAAGAGATACCTTTCTGTCTTTTGTTGCTCAAATTATTAACATCATATGTTTTGTGCTTATGGCCAGGGGACTGCGGAATTCTAAGAGATTTAGAGAAGTTTCCAGAGTGAAAACAATCTCAGTCGTGTCCGTTTCTCAGCACCTGTATAGAGAGCAAGGTAGACGTACGACAGAAAACAACGACAAACCTTCTGAGAATGTCGATTACAAATGTGTGAGAAAAAACAGTGGAAATTCTTCTGAGGAACTTTATGTCACATATGCTGGTAATGGCGCTGACAGATATCATGTAAACAATGAAAATTGTGCTGGAGGAACCAACAATAAATCTTTCAATGAGAACAAAAGCACATCTTCTGACGAAGAGAATAGCGCCTATCCAGGTCCTGTAGAAAACAGAGCCAAACATTCAAGACGCAACAATGGCATGTATCCAGGGAAACATGCTGGAGTAAATAGGTCAAAGGCTGATCTCTTCAGCAGAGACAACGTCCTTGCTATGCTCACCGTTTCCGACCCCAAGAATACCAGTGTTGCTGATACCAGTGAAGCAGACACATCCCACCATTACCAATACTCTGAAAATATCGACGTTACCCGTAGTAAGAGAACCACGAAATTTCAAGACCACAGCTTCAGTAAAAGGCAGAGGGAACATTCAACCTATAACTCAAGTGGAGCAGGCTCGATCTACGGCTCGGAAAAGATGTCAAAGAAAGAGGGCCAGGTTCTCAAACAAGTGGTTATAATCTCAGCTATGTACATCCTCAGTAACCTGCCCATGGTGGCAGTTAATACTGTGGGAATGGTTATACCAAGTGTAACACTGGGAGGCCGCTATCAAAGTGTCTATCACTGTCTGCAGAATGTTGTCAATCTGTTTCACACTGTCAACGGCTCTGTCAACGTGATCGTTTACTACAGGTATAGCAGTAAATTTCGGAAACACTGTACATGCTGGTCTGCTTTACGACATTCGTAATCCCTGCTTCATTCGTAATCTCTACTCTTAAATGAGAACAGGTCCAAGCCATAGTTAAAGTTTGGCTATTGTTTCATTTTTTTTTTCAAGCAGTGCATCTACAGGTGCAATTATATTGTACCAAATGCAGTGCTGGTACTTTCATCGTTTATGCATATCGGTGTCATTGATTACGAGTTAAAGAAAAAGAAAAAAAAAAAAAAAAAAGGAACATTCTAGCATAAGATTTGCCTTGGCCACAAAGAATGCTGGTCAAAATCAGACAATGTAAGTCACTATACAGTTCTTTTATTGTCGAAGTGTTTCGAGTGCATGTCTTATTTATCCCATACAGCTAAGTAAACTGCATAGTCTGTTTTGTTTTGTTTTAGTTTTCGTTTGTTTGTTTGGTTGTTTGTTTTCGCCAGAGAATGTAAAAAAAGAAGCGTTGTTAATTGAAGTTTCAATCCTACATCGTTGCTATTTCAACCAACTAGTGACTTAAATGTCAAAGGATGCGTGTTCTTTCACAAAGTGCAATGGTATGAGTTAGGTAAACTACTTCCTGGTATTCAGTGACTTAGAAACCGATTTATTTAAGTCCAAAATCTGTTGCTCATTTGAAATGGATTTTATTCACTATTTCATGAAACGTGTCACCCTTTCACTTTCAAGATGGTTTAGCTCCATCAACGAACATCCTCATCTTGAATCTTGAATAAAGATATTCTGACTTCTTTGCTTGCCATTTTCTCAAGACATAAAATTGCTATAACTCAAATACCTGATAGTATCTTGAATCATGACACTTTTAACCTAACACAGTAAAAGAAAAATTAATAATCGACATAGTTGATACATTAAAGACTGAATGCATTGATGGAACTGAACACATTTTCTGACCCATTTGGTTCTTTATCGGCGCGACACGTTATCGTTATTATCATTAACACCACCGGCATCGTCGTTATCATCACTGTTGATGGTGTTGTTGTTATTTCCTCGCCTTTGTTGATGCTTTTGTTATCACTATACTCAACATCTTAGCCCTCTCAGTTTTCAAATCCACTGATTCCGCCCACAGAGTCAAATCCGATAAATGAAATAAAACAACCAAGATTCTTATGTCTGGACCATCGTAGCCTTAGAAGTGAGCAGGATAGGATGTTGTCCGAGCTTGAAGTGAAGTGTGAGTAGCAAGGCAGGAAACGGTGCACGGGTCTGTGGTGAGGTTTCAGATGTATACGAAGGACAAACCAGACCCACAGTTAAAGGATAACGATAACGATAATCACGATGACGATGATAATAATCCCCAAACCCTATGTGTCAATGACTATCATTCCACTTCCTTCTTATAAACATGGACCATTTCTGCCCTCTTTGCCACAAATCCTTATAACTAGCGAAGGGTATAAAAGGCGACGGCTGTACTCTCCTTTTTTATGCTTTATATAATTATGTATATTGTATCAATTTATTCTTTATTACTTATCCTCTTCACTACTATGTGTGATATCTTTTTGTGAAATATGACCAACAGAATGATAGTCTTTGTTGATCTCTGGAGATACTACAGTGAAATGATTATAATGATGCAAACAATAAAAGTCAGTAAAAGAAGCTTTAACATCAACTTTTTGTACTTTGCTAAATATCCTCCCGACAAATCCACGACAAGAACTATCGTACATGTTGTAAGTAATAGGATAACTCTTCCTCTCTGCAGCATTGGAAGTACGCAGAGTCTAGTCTGAGATTTCAGTGACAATAAGAAAGACAGGAAACACTCAACAAATCTGTCAGACAGAACTGGGATAAGGTTTCAGACCAAGTAAAGATAAGCCGACCATTGTCTACTTTCAAGAAGAAAGGAGGGAGAGGCGGAAACTGTGAAAACGAGAGAGAGAAGAGAGAGGGAGAAAGACAGAAAGATAGATAGATAGATAGATAGATAGATAGATAGATAGATAGATAGATAGATAGATAGATAGATAGA
>JBCAUA010028772.1:0-26552 GCA_038406235.1 Peronia verruculata
CTCAGCAAAAATTGGCAACTTCTAAAAGCCGAGATAATCCTGTCTCTCAGGATTGAAAGGCTTAAGAAAAACAACAATCTGGTACTCCGCAAAGGGAAATAATTTGGCTGATGGTCAAAATGGCTAGTGTACCAAAATCGATTACCATAATATTAGTTTTAATAATCAGATGAAATCATATGCAGAATGATCCAGATAAAGGCTACTTCTCATATTAATTCAAATTTGAAGTCATATCTATCTAGTACTGGTAAGAGAATAAATAAAAGTGACAGTTTTCAAAAGTTGAGCCTATTGTGTTGTCACAGAGCCATGTATCCATTTTTTCATTTACCCATCTTGCTCACAAAGTATATTGAAGAAACAGGACAGTTTTTGTGTTTTTTCAAATGAAAACATTAAATGTAAATAAGAACACAGTAGATTGAAAGCAAGTTTTGGGTGAGAACAACTGTTTTATTAGACTAAGGAAATAAATTAGAGAATTAATACATATGAATGAACATCCCACAGCTTCACTAATCATCTAGCCCTTATTTATATTGCAGAGAAATTACAAGTTCACAAAATCATCTGATAATATCACAACATGAATTGTTTGAGACTCCATTTTTCCACCACCAGTTGCAATCAATGAGTTTTCATATTGTCAGTAGCTAGTAGTTATTAAATAATTCAGTCACTAACAAGTTTAAACTGACATGTAAAATAATTGAAAATCACATGAATTACACAAGCTAAGTATTTGAATAGATCATTACATTGGAACTTTCATACAAGAAAGAAAAGTCATCAAACTACGAGCAACAAAGAAAAGTGTTACACATACTGAGAGGCAGGAAACATACCCTTGCAACTAGATGAGTTAGAATACTCAATATATCTCGTAGTTTACAAAAGAACAAACAAAAATCACAACACTAAAGAAAGTGAGGAAATGTGAACAAGGCAGGGGCAATGAGGTGTGTTGGGCACCCTTTATGGGTATATGAAGAAGACCAGATCAGTTCACACTCACTAAAATTGTTTTGAGAAATAAGCTACAATTAGTCCTGAATGCCACAAAAAATGTCTACACTCTAATACTGGCACAGTAGCCTTGATGCACAGTAAAATAAAATCTCAAACCACAGATCAATCAGTCAACACTTCAAGCAAGCTAGCCAAGGAAAAAAACAAAAAAAAACAAAAAGGCTGTTTAGTTTTGGCCACATGAATTTTAAAATATCACAGTCAAGTGTTCACTAACCTGAGGTAAATACTGAAAACTATTCTGTTAACTTATATATATATTTTCAAATATATATATGAGAATGGCCTTTTAAAGTGGCTCTCTTCAGTAATACATTCATGACATCCTCTCCCACCCTATGTCGCCATAGCAAAACTTTTCTACTTTAGCAATAGGCTCGTAAGATCAGGTGCCAGTATGTCCCATAAGAAAAGTCTCCCCCCTCAGCAATGCATTTATGACATAGATGTTTATGATATCTACTACTCCTCTCCTGTAATATCCTCAGTCGTTGTGCATCACGTGGTACATTAAGTTCTATATACGTCTTTCAACCTTCTGAAGGAGGTTATTTTGACATGGTACAGTTGTCTCCCTTCAGTGGTGTAATATAGTAATTCTTATATCAATTTCCATTCATTCATAAATCAGTTAGATCATGGAAATGTGGGCTTTGGTAATGATTATAAATATTATTTTGACAACCACTTATGACATACATGAATTGAAAATTCTCCCCTGCCACAAGACATTTCAGATTTGTCCCAACAGATCACCTACCACAAAACATTTGTCCCAACAGATCCAAGCTGTGAAGGTCTCTTTAATCAATGCTTGAACAGCCTTAAAAGTCACTGTCTTTCTCATTTTACTTGATGCTACAAATTTGGGCGAGCATGCAAAATCAACAGCAACTGCCCAAACAAATTTTACATCCTATCATCTTTAACCATTAAACTCACAACAGAAGTGCAAAGTAACAAAGTCTCCATATGAAAAAAATATTCACAACTTGAGGACTTTCTCACAATGTCTAGGTGTAACTGACACAAGAGTAGAAGGAATAAAACAGCATTATCACAAAAATATCAGTCATTGAATAGTGAACAGTTCTAGGAACACAAAAAATATAATATGTCCATGATTAAGGTTGGAGAGGTTCTAATATTTATTTTCTCTATCCAAACTATACAGGTATGTCAGTCCTGTTGTTATTAAAGAACAGAAAAAGCTACCTTGAACCTGAACGTGAGAATTATGAGTAATATGAAACCATTTTATTTTCACTTCTATTTTCAGTAAACCAAATGGGAAACTTTTTTTTTTTTACATGACTCTTGTGATATCTAATATTATGATACAGTAACGTAACGCTTTCACCAATTATAATGCACATAGTATATGTATACCTGTAACATGTTTTTGTAAATAAATAAATAATTAAATATTAAAGAGAGGTTGTTTTTATTTGAGGTCTTCAGCACCAAACAGATGGGACTTTTTTACTGGTGCTCTCTCAGATCAAGAAAATAATAGTGACTGGTTGATTTCAAGGCACAGGGGAAGGCAGTTATTGCACTAGGTCACGGAGTTTAAAGTGGTCATGCAAAATAGTATTAGTCATAGAACTTTAAAATATCCTATAGGAGATCAAGGTAAGTCATGAAATTTTCTGGACAGTTGAAAAGTGGAAGTCATAGCAAAAACAAGTTTGATGTGTTTTCCCAGTAACTGGTATCAGATTTCCTCATCTGGGGTGTTCAAAAGTTGTCTTTTCACTCAGTTTTAATTAGGTCAGCACACTTCTAAAAAAATTTAAACTTTGGTCATGGAGTCTCATGTTCAACTTTGTATATAAATCTAGTGATGGCTAGGAATATTTGGCTGATATTGCCTAAAGCTGCAATTCTTATTTAAATTTCCATTCAATGTTCTATATGGGTCTGTCAACCTCCTGGTGGAGGTTATCTCGTTTTCATTCATTCATAAATCATTTAAATCATGAAAATGTGGGCTTTGGTAATGATTACAAATAATAACTGCATTGCACTTACATATAAATATTCTTTGTAATATTTTGCAGGCTGTACATCTGAGATTGCTAGCAATAGAACTGACTGTATGCAGAATGAAACATTCCACTAACATGATTTTGATAAGGTAATATAAATGAAAAAATCAGTCTGGAAAATTATCCTAGCACCACCAACTGCGAACAGCTAGAGATCTCTGAAGAAGGTTAACTTTTTCTTTGGCTCCAACTCTCTCTCCAGAAGGCCATCTCCTTCATCAATGGCCAACCAATTCTTGCAGACAAAATAATATTCTTCATACACTGGGACCTGAAATGAAATAGGCAAATGTATATATATCAGCAAAGGCATTATAAAGGCTGTGCAAATGACTCTTTCTTTCTTCATCTTAAAACCTTTAGGTAACCCAACGAGCTAGCCAGATCCATGCATAGGGAGTTGTGTAACCAAGTTCCATAACTTTATTCAAGGGAACCCATCACTACAACACCTGTAGGTACATCTGAGGTTCCAACTTTGGGCTGCGTGGGAGTCAAACAGGCTCTCACTGATGAGTTACAGACATCATCATTGTTGGCTTTTAATAGTCACCAACATACACACTCTATAACACCTCCTGTTCAAAATGATAATGTAAACTACTGGAAGCCTGGCATTAAGGGTAAGCTTTTGCAGAACTGCATTTGAAGCTTTTCATTCACAAAAGAATTCCTCAAAGCATTATATTCACACAATTCTCACCCCTGTCAGTGTTTAGCAATCTGAAAAATCTAACTAATCTTTTATAAAGAAATTTGGTGTTGTCAACTTGATCTAAGCAAACTACATCCGCGAATATTTGTCTTTCAACACAAACTGATGTTGTCAGATCAGAAGTGCGCAGCATATCTCAAACTCCTACCTGCCAGATAAGTCATGTTAAAATTTTGAGGTATAAATTCAAAGTCTGCATCTTTGTATTGAAGAAATAAAAAAAATGTATAATGATATGACTGTCAAGTACTTTGAGAGTGACAAAAACTAAAAACAACAACCAAAATAAACAAACAAACAATAAATAATAAATTTGCAGTTGACTTACAAATCAGTTGAGATTAGAAATACAAACTTTATGCACTACAGAAATATAGCAAAAAGAACTACAAGAATCATGAGATGTAACGTGCCCCAACCTGAAGTGATGAAAATGACTTATGTCACTATCTTAGAACATGGATAAAACATAAAAATTGCATAATAATTTTAAAAAATGTATAGCTTCCAGCAGATGATCAATACAAAAATTGTAACTTTGAAAACAACTATGAATAATTTCAAATCTCTCAAAAGACTACTTTAACCCAATACTTTGAAAATGTAAGAAAATTAATGAACACAAATGTGCACAAAGCAAGATAAGAAAGTTTACCTTTGCTATTTTTCCATCTCTGCCAAACACATCTTTGTATTTGTCTTCTTTGTCATCATCACTTTCTTCTTCATCTATTTCACTTGCTTCCCCACCATCTGCATCTCTGCTACGGTCTCTCCGTCGTTGTTGCCTTCGTCTGTCCTTCACTTTCTTCTCTTTCTTAGCTTGGTGAAGATAATCTGCTATTTCTTCTTTGGTTAGATATTTCTTGACTGTTATCTGCATAACACACATTTTGGACATGGAATCATTGAAAACTCTTCTCATATCTGCATAAAACAAATTTTGGACTTCAAACCATTGAAAATTCTTTTGATATACAGTAAACAGAAGAGATCTAATATAAATAACTGTATACTGTGCAGAACAATTAAAACAAATACTGTAGTTAGTGATAAAACCATCTCCATTTACAACACCACTCAGATCTGGAATAACCTTAAAGACAAGCCTCTAGTATATTTCTCTCAGTGATGGAACTTATTTGTGACAATGAACATCAACTCAGAACATTATTTACTATTTATTTCAGTCCCTGGTTTGATATGTAAAAAAACAAAATTCACTCTACAAACTGCTTTTAAGAATCAAATAAGCCCAGAAGAAAGCCTTCTGTATACCAAACCCAAAACCAAGAAGAAACTATTCTGTAACTACTTTATCTTAATCTCCCTTGATCTCTTTAGATTTCTTGTTTTTTTCCATCTATATCATGACTAAATCTATATTCAAATTTAGATATCTTGCTCAACCAAGTAACAATAGTTTTTACTAATACGCGGTCACTGATATTACCCTGTTAGGTTTTAGAATGATAACACTGAAAGTGAACTATAGAGAAAGATAAGATAAAAGGTCTAATGATCACTACTCACATCCTCACAATACCAGCCAGCACCAGGGCCTGAATTATCATGTCCAATGTTAATTCTTGTCACAGGTCCAGCATTGAAAGCAGTCAGCTGTTAGAGACGCATCACACAAAATTACAAAAGAAATGAACAGGTGTTATAATCTACATCTATGCAAATCCTAGAATTTCTATCTCTGCCTGTCTCATCAAAATCTGTTAGCATCAGTACAGAAACATGGGGGGTGGGGGGGGGGGAGGGGGGGGGGCAGCAAATACATTTGAATTGAACAAGGATTATCCTTCTGGAATGTATCCAGACACACAAATATCAGGCCTACAAAAAAAAAAAAATAATAATAATAATAAAACAATCAAACAAAAACAGCTGTGCTTTTTCATACAACACTGACAGTGGCTGATCAGACAACTGTCAAGTAAACTGCAAATTTTCACTGAATTCACACCAGAGAAAATGAAATAAACAAGTGCATTGTTTTTTTTTTTGTTTCTAATGAATTTTCAAAATATGAAAATCTTGCAAACTCTCAGTACTTTGTGACATTAATCACACAACAAAATTATGTTTAATCATAGCCTGACCACCTCAAACTGACATGGTTATTAAGTTCTATAAATTGAAGTATTTCTTAAAAGTTTAAAGTTTAGAAGCCTAGACTAAATTTGTTCAATTGTAATGCCACATATACATAAGTCACATATTTTCAAAGTGTATAAAAATAATTTTTGCTCTGTAGAATTTTTATGGAAACCATATCTGGAACCAAGCATTTTACTCAACAGAAGCAGTATTGTTTCATATGAACGATTTTCTGAGACAAGATGAGCAACTTTCATTTCACCTTAAAAAATAATTATTTCTCTGACCTCCTCACAAATTTCTTCTGAAAGAAAGAAAAAGTTCAGACGAAAAATATTATTTAGAACGGTGGACGAATCCCTTTTTTTCACTCCACATTATCATTCATGCCCCAAATATTAACTCTACCAGTCTAGTCTGCATTTTTATTTTACTGAATTTTCCAGTCATTATCTCTAAAAGTGCAAATTTTGTTCATGATCCACCATGCTTTAAAATTTGTTGTCATTTTGGAAATAGCCAGATTAGTAATCCAGTTCCTGTGACTTACCTCAAAGTTCTCAGTCATTCCTCTCTCAAAGTTGTTGCGTGCATCATCCATAAACAGTTTCTTTGTTTTACCCTTTTTGCCCTGGATTATGATGTAGACATTGGCATCTGTTCCTGCATAGCGGACATCACCAGTTCTCACTGTCACTGAGTACTTCACTTGCTTGCCTGGAAGAAAAAGCAGTATTTCAATGTTTCATTCAACATTGAAGCAAAGCTATTGAAATGGAAGATCAATTTCTAACTGGGCCTAGCCTACAGCGTAAAAAAAAAAATTGTTCTTTTTTCCCCAAAATCTTATGCACATACTGCCAAAAAAGCTCAACTTGTACAATGGACACGTTACAACACTGTATACAATTTGCAGGCAATGAACTACCAGCTCCATTAAAATTCGGGGTCATTTGCTATTTATGTGTTAACATGAAGTATTGTAGTGTTACAACAGTGTCAGGGTAGGATTCCTTACTTGTGCCTTTAGTTTCTGATTGGTGTTGTGCTTTACAAACATTCTTCATTGATAATGCTACTCACAGTGTATTCACAATGACAGTTAAAAATTTAAAACTTTGCAGGTTTTGAGAGAGACCCACATCCTTTCTGTGAGAATGTATCTTACTCTCATTTTTCTATGCATGACGAAAATGTTTCACGGAGGCTTACACCATCTATGAGTCTGACTGACTTATGCTAGAAGGAAAGTTATATACAACATTATCTACAATACAAAGAGCTACCTCAATATCTAGATAAAAGTAAAATGCTCCAGCCAAAAGTATTGCAAATGATTTATGCTAGAAAGGTAGATAAGTGACAATCTTCTATATTATGATGTGTCGAGTTTTTAAATATCTCAGTACTACTGAAGATGATAAATACCATTATTATGGAACACTGACAATAGTTCAAATTGTAGTATTAAATTTTCTTTAAATATATCAAAAAGTGCTGAAAGTGATTCATTTTTTTGTAAAATGAGAATAATATCATCACTGAGGTTCTCAATTTATTCTCTCAATTATTTTGACTTCAGAGTGAGTATCTCACAATTCACACTTTAATCCGTTGAACCTTGCAGCCTGGTACACTGGGCAGATTTTCTGGTGTCAGAAATCCCCCATAGGCTGGAAGACCAGGCTGACACATTTACTCCAGTCCTACGCATCCACCACAGTTAAAAAAAGATGTAATAGATCTCTTTGATGCATGGACATTTCGGATTTTAGTGATTTTACAAATGTCTGCGCCCATGATTGCTTTTACGGCTTGTGTTTAAAAAAGATAAACATGACATGAGAAATGTCCGTTCTCTGCCTAGAAGTCCAGGGATAGTGGTTCATCAGGCACTGGTGACCAGGGTCCAAAAGAACAAGGATTCACAAATGTTACACATTACTGGTCCATTCAAAAGTAATAAAACATGAGATCAAATCAATGATGAATGAGGAGACAGATCAACATGTATCAATATAACATACACGACTAACTGACTAGAAGCAGGGGGAAAAAAAGATGACTACAATATAAAATGAAACCATTTTTAAAAAAATGTAGAAAAAGTGAAGAAAACAACTTAAAGGGTGGTACAGGACATTTTGTAGTTACCAATAAAATCTTTGTTTACCCATTTAACCCTTAAAGAACTACCCCCCTCCCTGCTGCTCCTTTCACTCTTCACCCTTACTACCCAAGCCCCCATTGTTTCTCCCACTTCCCCTCCAGATAAAACACCAATTGAGCTCAAAATTAAAAAAAGTGCAGGCTACATCTTCTTCTAGTTACACAAGAAACAAAGTACAACATCAATAATATGAAAGAACCTGATGGCCTGGTTCTGATTCTGCGTCCTTCCATTGTGGCGAGCACACAAACAAATTTGAAATATAGATAATGTTAAGTTATAAACAAGCAAAAAAAAAAAAAAAGGATATTCCTACATATCACAAGCACCTCTACAGATGTAAAAATATATATGATAGAACTGTGCAATAGTTTGCTTTCAAGTAAAATATGATTTGCTGAGTAAATATAGTTACATTTATTTTAGGGTAATTTAAAGTTCTCATCAGCTAGTTCTATGTTCATGTCACAGCTGATAATATTCTTCAGAGTGAAACCATGATTGAACATTATTTTACGTGTTTGATAACCAGGAACACTTTAATTCTGTGATATGACTTTTGCCAATATAAAGAATTCAAAGTATCACCATGCAAATATTGTAGGTATTCTGTTTTCAACTTTTGTAACCAAATATTATATTCATGGCACAGAGTATAAGAATGAGTGTTGCCATTTCAACAGTCCTGTCATGTCTTTATAAATAACAAATTAATCACTTGTGTTGAAACCTTCTCACAAAGGAGACATATTTAAAACTTATTTTTAGAATAAAATATTTGAGTAAGTGGAAGCCAATAAAACAAACAAGAAGCTTAAGAATGAAAACAACAATAATACCTGTGGTGACTTCTTGGGCTAACTTTCGCTTTGCCTTAATCTCCCTCCACAAGGCACCATCGCCAATATCTCTGGCCATCCAACCATTCAAAACAAAGTAATAAATGGTGTCTCGATCAGTCAAGCTCTGGAGCACCACCTATGAAAAGTCATGTACAGAAAATAACTAGATAATAAGGAAGTGATTCAAAATGTAAACTCGATATGAAAAAGACTGACTTAATTGAAATGCAAATGATTTGTACAGTAATATTATACAGTGGTCCCCGCCAAACAACCCACGACCAAAGAGTCCAGTAAACTTCTGCAATGAAACAGAATTTTTTTCTATTACTAACCGAAAAACAGCCTCTCAAACAAAAATCCTGCCTAAGAGCCTGGTGTTGCGTGAAGACACATGTGCATTCATGATGTAATTTCATATCAGATTATTCACTTCAAGAGAGAAATGCACAGTTCTAGGTGTGCAGTAAAATGGGGAAAGAATGCAAGGAACAAGGACATAAGGAAAGGATGTGATGGGGCATGCATGACTGCATAATGAGGCCACATATGGACTGGACCAGCATCATATCTTCGTTTGACAACACTTGGGGCAGCGTCTGATATCAGTTCTGTATTGGTCGGTTGTTTTCTACTTTGATCAATCAGACCTTGTATTACTATCTGTAGGGTTACATTGTTATATTTAAAAATAATATTTTCATTCAACAGTGATGCCATCATGTGAAAAAAGAAGCTGGGCATTGATGATGAAATTATACATCGATACATGTCAGGAACTGTAATATCTAATTACAAAACACAAACACGCAATGGTGTAAACTGTTCTTATTTGCATAGATAAAACTTAAACTAACGATAACAATCAACTAATCATACTAGAAAGACATTGGTCAGATTGGTTGCACCCCACTTGTTTTGTCTTCTGGTGACCGGGCTGTCAGGTGACAAACATTTATGATATGAAGTATTGGAGAACTTTTATTCCATGAGAAATATATTTTACATGTAGATAGGAAATAAACTCTAACTTTTACATTTAATTTGATCTATGACATTTCTTCACTTAAATTGAGAATCAACAGATTTGTTCTGGCCACAACCACTTCAAACTCTTCACACTGACATAGAAAGACACATGTAAAATGCATGCGACTGGTGACAATTGTTCTCAGATGTTGTGGTGAGAGGTAACAAAACATCAGTGAGTGTTCTATTCTTAGCAAGGAAGTACAAATGCTTCGCCTGGGATTTCCAAGTTTTTGCTTAGTCGAATATGAACCATTACAAGCTACCCACCAACATTCAAAATAAAACAATGGATGGTATGTCACATTCAAACTCTGTTGCCACCTCCACAAAATATTGCATATTGTGCATGTTGAATGTAATGAAATGCTAAGAACAGGATAACAAATGTAAGTTACACTTGAATTTCAGAAGACAAGCCATTTCAGTTAAGATGCAAAATGATTCTCATGACATATGAAACGCAAATTTGTTTGCCGCTGACAGCATAAAGAGGAAGATAATTTCTTCCCCCAAAAATGTATAATGATACTAATAGAGTCAACTCCAAATTATAAATTCAGCTTGATGTATGACAAGTTCTTTCCTTGTCCACATTTGAGATTTGAAATAAATTTAAGTTGAAAAGTCAAATGAGACAGTAACTTACACTCTCAAGGTACCAGCCAGATGCTAGTCCTCTGCCATCATGCTCTATCCTGTTTCAAGAAAATGGATTAAAAAGAATGTTGGGATAAAGCTTTTGTTTAAAGGGATTCACGGGTAGAAAATCATCAACTAGGGGAAAGAATAACATGTCTTTATCTTATCTTAAAAAGATGCTATAATCATTCTACTATTGAAGAATGTCTGATTTACGTTGAAGAACATCTGGAAATGGCTAACATATGGTCTGAAAGCTCTCTAACCCCATTAAAAATTTTCAAGCTCCATTTTTGTAAAAATAATTTTTTTATGCCAAATGTGAGACTATATTCTTAAAATTTTTCCTCTTATTGCACTAAGAGCCTTGAAATTTGATATACTTCATCTCCACCCATTGCTCTAGCTACTGTGGATCTATGAAGGATTTTTAAAAAATAATTTTTCAATGCTGGCAACTCCAAAATTTTCCATTGCTTAAATATTAACCAACTTTGAAAGCACTTTAAGGTTAATTTTTTACTCAGTCAACTTCTGGGTTAGCTAGTTATTTGATTTTATATCTTTTTTTTTTATATCCATCTTTTACTTTTGAAATGATTGAGAGAATAAGTCATATGTAAAAATCTGACAACCAGGATGGCAACTGTTTCATTGCAACTATGCATTTTCTAGAGTGTTTTCTCAAGTGAATCATCATTTCTTTACTTGCATGATTAACTTGCAATCAGATTAATTGCATCATTAAACCAATATTTATAACAAAAAGTGATTTTTTTATTATCAAGCCCCCTCAATATAAGAAGGGTAAAAATCAGTTCACATTTGGAACAGAGCGCATTTATTTCGAACATGCTGAAATGGAATTATGTTCAGTGTCAACTAATTTGACTCCAAGTAGAAATGTTATAACTTAAAGTATGCATATACGTGAAGTAAACCAATTTAATTTATTTCTGTATCTTAAAAAAAAAAAAAAAAATAGACATAATTATAAAAACAAAATAACAAGCACATATGCAACAAAAATGAAAGCAATAACAATAAAAAGAAGATTCCCTGGCAAATGATTTCAGTACATCCTCCATCTTCTATGACTACTGTGCCACTGGAGCAAGGTACTTCAATCTCTCCCAATGGACAATTTGACACCAATGAGAAAGTGATAATATCCTAAAGAAAAAGTAAATGATAAAGATATAATTGTCAGCTGTGTGGACCTAATTCTCAAATTGAATGGAATGAACAGGTAAATTATATCTATATCTCCTGTCATAGAGTTGTACTGGTAGATGACAATCGATACACTATATCATTTAAGCAAATATTTTTTTTTAACTACAGGTCACAGAATGTTTATACAAACCTTAGATTTTGTATTTCACCAATATCATGAAATCTAACTCGGAAGTGATCCACGCTGCCTTTTTGAAATAATTTCTTTGTGCTGTCTGACAGTTTAATCTTGGGCGATGCTCCTTCTGTGCCTCGGAAGGTAACATAAACATTTGCGTCTGTGCCGGCAAACTGCTTTTTGCCTGTAGTTACAATGAGCTCAAATTCTGAAACAGCGAGATATAGTTACATTATGAGTAAAATATTTGCAAAGACCTTCAAATTTTGAACATTTTTATCATCATTTTGCTGCTTTATGCCCTCATGTCAGACAGAACAGTGCTTTGTCAGAAACAGAGGCAAAATAATAATAATAATAGTACTAACAATAACATAAATACATGTTATAACATTAAATTAACATGCCACTTAAGTCCACAACAATGTTAAGAGGTGCTTTACCACATCAAAAATTTGCAGTAAAAACAATTAAGAAGTAAAACAAACAAGTTGAATAACATGAATATATCTTTAGAAATGCAATAGATCTTCATCTAAGAAACTGCAATTTATTCGAATAAATCTTCTTAAATATAAGGTTTTAAATCTTCTTTCTAATTAGGTGGTATTTTCACTCACTTCGATTTCATTGCTTCCAAATCCTGAGAGCACACACATAAAATGACTTAATCTCATTTAATGAGATGAGAACCATCTTTAGAAAAACAAAATGTTATGCTAGGTGTCAGAACAAAGAGGAGTACCGTGTATTTTTCGTTCCACATAGTTCGCTAACAGGTCCCTTGATATCAAGAAATCGCCACGATGCAAGGAAAGCCAGTTTTTGCATGTGAAAATCCAAACTCGCAGTGTTCGCATGCATGTGACCTCAATCTTCTCACAGTACCAGCTATGAGATTTCTCCACGCCATCATGCTACACAAATAAGACAAAAGCAGACATTTGCCACAAAACTTCTCTTTGACCAAGAATAATACAGGAGATGTTTAACACTAGGCTTAGAAAATCAACATTGATAAAAAATATCAAATATAAGCATGGGTGACAGTTTAAGGCTGGTATTTCTTAATAGTCAGATTAGAAATAATTAGTAAGTTTAAAGGAAGACAAGATGACAGTTGAATAAAAATAATAATTTAATAATCTATTTAAAAAACATGTTCAAAACCATCACGTTGAGAAAAAGTAAGATTTTCCCCCACTGATATTTTCTAATTAGACTGATAACATAGCATATCTTTTGAGATAGTGCTGACATGGTATAGGTTGTTCACTTATGACGTTCACTTCCGTGTCCGCCGACCATTCTGTTGTTTACATTTTAAACACGGAAGTAAATCGCTTATGATGTTTCGCTTCCGTGTCCACCCCACTGTCTATTGTTTACATTTCAAACACGGAAGTAAATCACTTATGACGTTTCGCTTCCACGTCCGCCCACCAAAAATTTGCATCCAAACACGGAAGTAAACACGAAGGTGGAAAGGATCTATACATACATTTCTTTCCATTTCAAATAATCATTTTACAAAGACAAAGTGACCACGGGAGTACAACAGTTCTACAAAGACATAGTACCAGAGTGAAAAAGGACTATCAAAATAGTCATTTATTTCAAATAGAGAGACTGATTTACCTTTCATTATACATATCTACAGCTGGCTTTCACCTACAGCAGATTAGTCACTGTATGGATCTTCTTCTTCTAAGCCCTTAATTCCCTTTCGAGTCATTTGATGCCTCTTGATGAGTTGTATATAAGTCTTCTCTACTCAGTGGGATTGTGGATCTAATCTCTTTAAATGGTTTCTTTGCCCAATCCTGGGTATTGTCAGCCCATCTCTTCCTCTGTCTACCACTTCTTCATTTCCCATTTACTGTTCTCTGTTTTAGTAAGGCCACTAAATCTTGCTACATGATGGTACCATTTCAATTTTTTTTTCTCCACAGCTGTAAACAAGTCTACCCAAGACCACTGTATTGGCTGATGGTTCTGCAGATCTGCTAGTTTTTAATATTAACCAAATGTGAGTTGCCCTAGACAGTTCTGCAGTATCTCATCTCCAATGGCTGTAGCTCCCTTTGCAATCTAGCTCTCCAGATCTATGTCTTGCAAGCATAGAGGAAAATGGAAAGGACCAGTCAATTAAAAAGTCTCATATTGAACCCCATGGTGATACATGTATTGCTATCTCTCCATAATGGCTTGAGTCTGGCTAATGCAGTCATTGTCTGCAGCTTGTTCAAAGATGTCAGGTTTTGATCCTTCATCATTATTGCTTGTCTACAATATTTTGATTTGCTCCAGATTTTCCAGTTCTCAGACATTATCTGAGATCTTTGATGATGTGGTATTACTGTATGAGTGCAACAAGTTGAACCTCAGAAAAAAATTAGCCACACTTTTTTTTCCTTCTTGCAATATATACCCACCTCTATAGTCAAAATTTCCAGATTCCCCAGTGCAGGTGACTTTATGAAGAAAGACTCCCTGGATCCTCGACAGAAACAAAACTTCTTATTTGTACTGCCTCGATAAAGTCTGGTTTTATGTAAGACATTCTTTCGTCCTTTAATTGTTATATACACCTGAAAAAAAAAGAAAGAAACTTTAAATGATGTAGATTAATTACAATACAGAATTTCAAACTATAGATATCAAGTTATTTTAATTACATTTTGAAATGAAATTCATGGCACTGTGAATGAGAATGCAACAACCAATTACCACGCCTGATGGAGGAAATGAGAAAATCATCAAAATTGGCACTTTGCTACATATGGTGAGATGCTCTCCTTCATGGCTTTTATATTATACAATGTGTGGGGGATAGCAAAGAACTGCTGGTTCATGTTAAAATCAAGAAAGAAATAAAGAACAAACAAAAGAACAAAAGAAAGAAAGAAAGAAAACTAAAACATGGCCTTGTGACCATGGCATATGGTCTGTCTATGATCATTTTCCATGGAACTATGGTGGGAAACAGACAAACTGAATGTTTGCTAAAATGTAGGCATGAGACCATTATTGTGACAAACAGCAACTTGTGATTCTACTTTCTGCTAAGTTGTGTCACTAAGACTCCGGGTGGTTATACAGTAACAGAATCCACACTTCATGCTATGATTATAACATGTATTTACATTTGCATCAGTTGTGGCTCCTGGCTCATTCCCTGTCCACACCACCACCTTGTATCTTGAATCATATACTTCTTGATCCTCTTCCTCCATTTTTTGCCTCACTCTGGGAAGGGGTGCAATGTACTTAATTCTTTGTTTTGGTGGATCCTTCTTTTTCACAGCAAGACGCTGAAATAGTCATCATTGCAAAACACTTATTCACAACCTATACATTGATATCTGATTTATAAACAAAACAATAAAAACTTTCAGTACACCCTCCATTCCTATAAGAAAGAGATATAATAAAATAATTTATTCGTTTGATGATTTGATCCTTTAAATCTTAATGACATCGACACTCCTTAAATTGCTCAAGTTCACTTGAGAATATTCATGGACAAGACAAATCAAAACATATGTACAAGCTAAACAATTTTTTAAAAATATGTGTAAAAAGTGCCAACCATTCTCAGCAGATGCTTCTGATGATCCTCAAGAGTTGAGCACAAATAACAGTGATTTGTAGGACCTGAAAGATTTCAGAACATGCAAAAATTGAAAAAAAAAACATCTCCTAATCTGCTGTCAATCAATAACATTAAAATTAAATAAAGAACATTAGAAGACAAAAAACACTTTCAGCTCATTTAATAGAGAAATCACCCAATGGATATTGTTTTTCACCAGCCCAGTTACTTCCCTTTTCTTGAACACAAGGGATGTGAAATAAACATGCATAGTAAAGAGGGAAAAAAGGAAAAAAAAAAAAAAGCATTTGTGTGTGTGTGTTCTTTTTCCCTCATATTTATGTCATGAAAAATTCTAAAAATTTCTCTGTGTAAGGAAATTGTTTTTTGTCAATCATAATTTGAGTAATTTTTGTCAAAACTTTTGATGATCATCATTTCTTGTGAAAGTAAAATAAGTCATATTTTCCTTCTTTCTCAGACTCATGTATATGATAAAGAGAAGTAGCTGGGCTAGTGAAAAAAATAAAAACAAAAACAAAAAGAAAACCCATTAGGATATTTTAAACACCATTCACAAATAAAGACGTGGCAATAATAACAGTTTATTTGTGAGTGATTGTTCCTATGACTGTAGACATCAAGTTTGAAAGTGGAAAGGAATTACCCTATTGTAAATTGATAGGTGCACAAGCCTCTCTAGAGCTTGTTGATACATAACTATGATAGCTTTTACCACAAAAGATTGTATTTCTGATCAGTGTGAAAACTGCTGAGTAGACTGTGTGCTTGCTGGTGTCTACTTATACCTCAACAAGAATTACTAGAAAAAAACTATGTGCCGTTTCCTTCCCTCAACAAATTTATTTTTAATGCATTCTTTTAAGTGCATGTGATATGACTTTGATAGGCCTTTTGATTTCCATTCTCAAAATTCCCATGCTTGGAATGGATTTCCTCTCTGAATGTGGAATTTCCTACCCATTTATGAAATAAAATGGCCCCTAATTATTGAAAGACTTGTCAGCTTACTCTTCTTGAATATGAATTTAGCAAAATTGAGAATGCTAAACAAATAAGTGTGAACAACATAGAGTGAATATTGCTCCAAAGCGATGACCAGATATTCTGTGCTGATGTAAATATGTGAGGCACACAAGGTATATGTAATTGATCAGTTGGAAATTGACAGTCATCACAGCTTATGGGCTAAATATGTCCTAGCTTGATAGTGATAAGTAATAAAGAATTAGTGAGTTATATTTTCTAGATTCTACATGAGCACACATAAGACTGTATCAAATTTGATTTCATATTCATTGCAACTTTCAAATGATCTAACTTTGACCATTTGATATCAAAAGTTGAATAAAAAATATAAGGGTTTTGCATTATTCTAAAATGCACAGTACATTCCAAATTACATTACTATTTATATAGTATAAATTGCCCTTGCCCCCCCCCCCCTCCCACACACACACACAATGTGTTAGAACATAATATGGCAATATTTGATTACCAGTGTAAGAAGTTATAGAGGACACATCATCATCCCTTGGTGTACTCATTGTATCCATACGAAATGTATCTCTAGGAGCAAACATCACTGTTGAATCATGCCAAGGAGACAACTTTGCTGAAATTAAAACAAAAACAACAGAATTATATTTCAGCATTCCTGATCTTGTTTCTGCTGCTCTTTTATTTTATGACTATTGTGTTGTTCTCTCAGATATATCATCACCCCAGAATTAAATTATCCCTAACTACGACATAAAACTGTTCTAGTTAGGACAATTTAATTCTGGGGTGACAATATGCTAGAAGAAAACAAAGGAACAAATTAAAACTAAGATGATGTCTAGTCTTCTGACCTGAAACCCCAACATCTAGAGTTATGCAGCAGCTATTCTCTTTCTACCTATCTACATTAGATCTAGATGTTTTTGAAATGTAATTTCTGTAAAAAGAGATGTATAGATGTGAACCGCACTTCTGAGGGACAGATGGAAATTTTAAAATTTCTTGATGTCTTCATTTTATCTTCCATCATCAACCAACTCTTGTCATTGTAGCATCATCTCCAAGCAGAGATTCAATGATACCATGGTAAACAATAAGGACAGGTAATCCATCTCTGACATAACATTTCTGTCTGATAGCAGGTCAAGGCGCATAGCAGTGAAGAGAAGCAACAGAGTTATAAACTTTCTTCATCATATGCTCCTTCAATATTCAAAATAAATGACAGGAATTGGAAAATGCAGGAAAAGTAAAATATTTCTGTGGACGTTAACTTATACGTTAACTTATACGCTCAATTTTTAAAAAATAATGCAGCACCAGCACTGATACACCAAAACAGAACTAAAACTTTTCTTGGCATACAGTAGGTCTAGGAACTATTTTGTTAAGGGGGGGGGGGGGGGTGTCCTGAAATTGGGTTTTTGCTCAAATGTTTGATTTTGGGTTTCTGTTTTCTTTTATAGGTATGGTCTCTGCTGAATGTAAAAATAGTATCAAGAAGTTGATATGTCCATTCTAAGGTGTCGGGAGAGTGGTCAAGCAAAGGTTGACCCGCCACTCAACCATCCAGGCTCTTGCTCATTTGGGGCTCTTTATTCAGTGATAGATCATCAGTATTTTGCCGAATACGGTCAAATTGCGTAGAAGAGACTTGATAATGATCGCCTTCATCAATATCGGGAGCCCCAGTGCCATGGGTGGACACTGACTGACCATCTAAGGCACTGACCACACCAAATATCAGTGAAAATGTTCACTTGGGCCTCTAAAATAGACTTCCCACGGCCTTATGAGGGTGAAATATGCCGCGTTTCTGCTTTTTCAGAGTGTAATAGTGGATTATCTATCACAGGAAGGATAAAAACACTCTTGGTTTTGATCAAGGAAGACATGGTGGCCATATATAGCCCTGTCTGGACCCTAAAATGACTCTATGGAAGGCCTTCCGCTGACGGGGGTAGGGAAGCACAAATGGATGAAAAATGGGAGTGGGGGCACAGGAGAAGGCAAATAAAGGCATAGAAATCTTGGAAAGAGGTGTAGTAGGTAAAACAAAAATGTTTGGGGGTTGAAAGTTCTATCAAAAGCTCTTTACGGCTGTTTTTTTTAGCAAAAAAAACCTTTAAATGCGTTTTTCTCAAAATGTGTTTTTTTTTAGCACAAATATGCTATCTATTTTTTTATTTATGGAGCAATTGCAATGAAATTTGTCATAAATATAGATCAAAACAATATCTTTGTCAGGAGGGATTTTTGATATCATTTTAAATTTTTGAGATATTTGAGATTTTAATCGGTGACCTTTTCACATACCAAATTTAAAAAATTATAGAAAAAAAAACTAAGTATTATATCAAAATTCTGTCCCGATGAAATTTAGATATGGAATGGTAAAATATGTACACAAAATTATAAGCACATTGGTTGAAAAATGTAGAAGCCTATTTATAGTAAATTTATGCAATATTGTGAAACAAAATCCAAGATGGCGGCCGTTGCCATGGCAACCATGAGTGATTTTGATTTTTTTTTATTGTGTTCCTCTAATTTGACCATGCCGAATTCGATGGTAATAGTTAAAATCATCTCCCCCCAGCGGTTTCCAAAATGACTTCCATGACCCGCCCCCTAAGACATCAGTTTCCTTTTTCATTCTGAAGAACAGTCTATGCTGTCATTTAATCAGAAATCAGAAAATATTTTTCTGTTCTTTTTTTTTTTTTATAATTATGACTTTTTGTATGCTCTATAGTTTTTGACAGGTCAAATTCTGTACCAACTGTGGCAGAATAAATGCTGTCCAGGGCAAGAAAACATTGTATCTCTCCTTTGCTTTGCTTTGTGCCAATGTACTTCTTGTTTTTACAGCCACAGTGAAAGTAACGATCAAAGATGAAAATGACAATCCTCCTACCTTTGAGGATGGTGATCATTTCATAGCCACTATCCAAGAGAACATGCCAGCAGGTACTGAGATCAAGCTTGTCAATGTGTCCACCCTGAACATTAATGATCCGGATGAGGTAAGAAAAATGATGTTGTGTTTCTTGTAACATTTATTAAGTCGTATTTGAAAGTGTATGTGAGTGCAGTAAGACAATTTGGCTTATATTACTTTAACTCATTCACTCCTGTCCATTTTTCTTAGTTTTGCACTCTGAAAGCGGCTGTTCTACCTGTATGAGCAGATTGCATTAGTATCAGAAATTATTGCTCAATCACAATGATACTTAGCTCAAGTGACAATGAAATACAGTTTTTGAAACCTGTTTGTATGAAGTATTTGCGACACGATGAAATCAGGTACTTGTCAAATTATGATCATATTATGGAGAATTTGATATCTCTGTAAAGATTATTCATTTCCCGTTCTATGTGTAAAAAATAATTGTTCTATCTTAAATGGAATTTGAGATATTGGCAAATAAAGGCGATGGGGATGACCTGTTGCTGTAGCTGAATTTATCGAGAAAATGGCCGATCATTTTTGTAAATCCTTATTAATCCTTGTTAGGCCATGCCACCAAATTACAATTTTAGGGCTTTTATTTGATCTATTTCAGTAAATTGAATGCTAAACTGCATTTTAGATTGATATAGAAGGGTTTGGTGAAGAAAAAAAGATATGTCTTAAAAATTCGTTCACTGTTGGAAAACATATGATTTCTCCGGTCGGTTCAGTTTGACAAGCGCATGATTACATCATTTCGTGTCTCATTTGGTTGAGGTGGTTTTGTCACAACATCCATTCAAAAAATGAGTATTTTTCTGACAAAATGAATTTTTGTTTAGACAGGGCTATATCTAGATCTAATTACATCATTACAGGTATTTGCCTTCTAAAAGATAAATCTAAATCTGTGTTTACATCTGGAGATCAACTGATCATGGAAGTTAGTTGCTATGACGTGTTTGAACGCAATGACCAACTTCACTTGGTTCACAGAAGATGCATTTTGTCCTCATAAAACAAAGCTAGGCTATCATTTCCATGGCCCCTCTACTGGAAATGGGTTGGGAATAACATTCATATAAATTTATAATAATACGCTGAGAGAAAATGAAACAGATACAAAACAAACTTGGGAACAGAGTTGTGTCAGTCACGGGGTTGGACACATTGTCCATTCCGACTGAGATGTCCCATTTACAGTATTGAGTGGGTAAACTCATTGTGGCATAAAACATAGAAGTCCAGAGGCACTGAAATACTCATAAATAATCATAATACTTGAAAATAATCATCCTTTTTGATCACACAGTGAGAGAAAATCAGTTTTCCTGTCTACATGAAGGAAACAACAAATATACTGTGTAAAAAAAAAGACAAAAACAAACTGTCATCAAATGCTTTTACTCTTTCATAAAATGACATGATATTATAAGATATCTGATTTTGTTAACATTTTGTTTTGTTTCAAACACAGTTATTATTTGTGTATGGATAAAAAGTTGTCTTTTCTTTTTTAGAGAGAGATCATCCATAATCATTGTAATCATGACAGATCACTTTACTGTTGACCTAATTTCCCTTTAGACATTACCATCCCTGTGTAACAGTTTGTCAGTTTATGTAAGTGTGTGTGGGGAAACAAAAAACTTGAGAGAAAATATAGAAATAAATTTACAAGTTTGTTTAGGGTAACAGATCTCTTAAAGTTCATCAGTACAGGATTATTAAGATGGCATTTCTCTCTTGTATTGCAGGGAAACAACAGCATGTACGATATCAGTGTAGTAGACAGCACAGGTTTTACAGTGGACCCAACCCAGACCAGAGGAAGGACTACATGTTATATCATCCTGACTGACCCTGATCTGCTGGACTATGAACAGAGTCAAAACATCACTATATCAGTATGCAATTTGCAGTCATAATCTCTAACTCAAAAAGTGTCAATAGAAAAAGCCAGTGTAGCAAGGTTCTGTAATGTTATTTATATTCTATGAATAATAAAATAATAATACGAGCACAGGGCGCGATGAAATCAGGCATTTGCCAAACTGAGGTGAATGGAGAAATCACACTTTTTTCAATGAATGAATATTCGTATAATTTTTTGTTCTTTTTTCTTTTGACAGATCTCCACTGTATCTTTTTAAAAAATTGTTTCAGAGCTAGATTTGCTGAATTACATTGAGAAAAGTCCTAAAATCATAATTTAGTGACATGACCTAAATTGGTATTGGTATTGATTAACAAAACTGATCAGCCATTTTCTCATTAAATCCAGCTGCAGCAGCAGATCTAACCATCATTAAATGCCAACATCTTAACCTCTATTCCAGATGCAATTTTTTTTTTTTTTCACCAACAAAAAAGAAGAGTTTTGATGTGATACTAACAACTTTATATGCTTCAGAATTGACCAATGCCTCACTGTGTTATGTCTAATATTCATTTATGTTCAAGACTGATAGATCATGCGTTGTTTAATGGCAACATTTCATCAGTCTTTCTTACCATACTTAATGTCATTTGCTTATTTGGAAGAGCAATCCAGAAGCAAAGTATAATCAACATTTCTTTTGACCAGATCGGCTGTTTGGCATTTCTGAATTCAGCAACGTTTATAGAATTTTCTTGGTTATGGTTATATTAATCGCTTCAATATAATCTTCAATATTGTAAAGTTATCTTATTGCTAACTATTGTCATTGTCCTGTCATTTCTATGTTCTAAAACTTGAAATAAAATAGGAATTCTGTGTCCTGTACTTTGTCATAAATTGTAATCAAAATAAGTGAAGTTTCTATGGGTAAGGGTTAGTGTTTGAGCTGGGGTTCAATATAATTTAGTGTCTCCCTTTAAAGCAGGAAAATTGAGATTATATGACAGATAACTCTAGATCGTTTTGTGACTAATATTTCATGAGAAAAGTGTGCTTTTATATCTGATGGTTCTAGAGGATTACCTCAAATTTTAGTATTGAATATTGATCCAGAAGCATCTCACTGAACCAGCAATAGCAGCTATTCTCAGAGGTGTAAATTTTTTTTTATAAATAGCCAGAGTAATGACTCACTGCTGTGTAATGCTGAATTAATCCTTTCATTGCTAGCCAGTTTCGCAGTCCTGTGCTAAGCACCAGTGATAACACCAGTATTATCTGTCCAGTCTGCTGACCAGGCCCACTGTGCATCAACCAACCATAAATTAGACTCTACCCTCTCCCCTAGGCCCCCTTTCCCATTTGTTAGCTGCCCTGTGCCTTTCTTTTCTTACTGTAATATGACATAACTGTTCCAGAATACCACAAAGTGATGTGACAAGATTCTCTGGTTGGAACATTTCTTTGAAGCTGAAACAAACAAAAACCCTGACAACTTTGTGAATGTGTGTCTGTATCTGTGTGATAGAGAGAGAGAGAAAGAACTGGTGAAAAGAGGGAAAGTGAAAAAACACTTGAATCAAAAAAAAAGTGAACAATGTATTCTCCTGTGACAGGATATAGAAAAGGGCTAATTTTTTTTTTCTTGGGGGGGGGGGAGAGGGGGGGAGGAAATGAAGACTGAAATACAGCTGAGAATCCATTTGCTGAAGAACTTTGTTAGTGCTGTCCTTGTTGCCAATTTTTCTTTCTTTCTTCTTTTCTTTCTTTTGTCTTTCTCTCTTTCTTTCCTTCTTTCTTTCTTTCTTTCTTTCTTTCTTTCTTTCTTTCTTTCTTTCTTTCTTTCATTCTTTCTTTCTTTCCTTCTTTCTTTCTTTCCTCTTCCGATCCAAAAGTTGCCAGCGTAGCTGCTACAACTTTAGAGATAAATTCTAAATTTCATTCAGAATTTCCATTGAAAATCACACAGAAACACGGCAGAGACCTAGGACCAACATACAGACCCATCTCATCAGTGACTTGACAACTCACACACCCATTTATTTATTCACCATTTACTAATTCTCCCACTAACTCAACTCATTCTCCGTCCCTCTTTATTTCTCTCTCACTTTTTATCTCTAATGCCCAGGGCAAATGAGTCAGAAGTCTTTCCGGGCAATCACGAGTTACCTGCGTTGTTAATTATTTTCTGACTCAGACACCAATTTTTAAAATATTTTTCCAGGTTAAGAAAAGAAAAGATTGAATATTTGTTCTGTGAAAAACAAATTAAAAATTTTGGTATCTCAGTCACAAAACAGTTAAACCTGGCCCTAACTTGAAATCTCCAAGTGCGACTTCCAACTCATTTGCCATGAGGGTGAGACAAATATCTCTGGACTGGGAATCTTAGCTTAGATAACAGAAACATTAGACGGGGGGAAACAGAGCTAGAGGTAGTAGAGCACTTTGATGTTCCGACCATTGGCCAGGGTGGTTCACATTAATACGTTGTATCTTTTGATAGATGCCACATGCCATTTATCAGGGAATGTCAAGAGGTAGTGATTAGATTCCAAACCAGACATACATTTGTAATCTGTCATTGTCTTCACCTAACATTCAGTAACAACCTCAGCTGTGGATTGCCCATGACAAAGAATAGAGCGGCCACCTATTGGTCCAGGGTTGGCTGGAGCTGAGTAGGTGGAGTCAAATATGCATGAATGACAGCAATGGACTGACCAACGTACATCTATGTCTTTTCAAACCTGACATAAGCCTGATTGGACATAGTCATACTGTTGTTAGCAGTGATGTGGCCAACTCATTCCTCCTGTATTTGCTCCTCTGCTAGTCCACCTCACCAACTAAGCTGACATAAAAAAAATGTGTTTCCAAGTCTTTTGTATTCCATTCAAGAATACTAACAGCAGAGCAATGCCTATAACCAACAAGCCATGAGAAAATAAGAATCAGGCTAAAAGCATTAGTCTCATTCAGATCTTTCCTAACTGGTGGTCATAGGCTGGACCTTGTTATGATCATTCTTGCAGCTAGTGGGAAATGATATAGATTGATGTGGGACATGCTCCTATAACATCATTGATGTTTTTTGTCTACTGCTCATCAAAATATATGTCTTGCGACCAGGGCAAATGAGTCCGAAATCGCCCCGGGTAATGAAGACTTTCCGACTAAGATACTACATTTTTGTTTGTTTTCACAAAATGACAATTTAACCTTTTTTTGAAAAAAGAAATACTCTGGTGTCATAGTTGGAAAATAGTAAAAAACAGTAACAAACAATTCACCTGGCGTGACTTGCAACTATTATATAGACTTGCAAGACATATATTAGTGAAGTAAATCTGTGTTACAATAAAACAATATGAAAATTCTGGAATATCAGTATATCAGAGCAACAGCTTTATGGACCAAATACCCTGGCATTTTATTTCTTAAAACTACATGTAGTAGTTCATATTTGACTAAGCTAAAACCTGGAGATCCTAGGCAAAGTCTTTGTACCCACCTGTTAGAAATAGAACACTCACTGATGTCTGCTACCCTCCACCATGAGATCTGAGAACAGTTGTCATTGGCTCCGCCCATTTTTTTATGTATTTTTCTATGTCAGTTGTGGTGACAATTTGGAGTGTTTGTACCCCCTACTAAAATAAGATGGGGATTTTAGGCCATTCGTGTGGCCGGAACAAATCTAGTTATTTTTGTATTTTCTAGCCTTGGTAGTAATCCATCTTGAAACTGAGCAATATTTATGCATTTAGATTGAGCAATATTTATCCATTTTACTACATCCTAGCAAAGAAATATTTGTTTAAAATGAGCTTCTGTATACTTAGGTGATGGCTATTGAGAACAACACTCCGGAGATGAGAAACTCCACTGCTGAAGTTACCATTTACATCACAAACGTTAATGATAACTTTCCTACTTTCAATGCATCATCCTTTGAGACTTCTGTACCAGAAAATGCAGGATCTGGCCATCACATTACTACTGTAACGGTAAGACTGAAGTGAAAGTTCCCTTAACTTTGATTTAGTCAGTATCCTTTATATTTATGAATGTATCACTCTGGAGAAATCCAGCAGCTGATGGAAAAATTATTCTCATTCAAATGCATTGGAAGACTTTGTTGGATTTCATAGTGGCATTCCTTTATTTTACAATTACATGAACGTTTGGAAAGATAAAAAGTATTGAAAAGCTGCTTTTGAGAAAAAGTACTCAAAGCTTTCATTTATTTTACACCTATTCATCATGTAACAGTTTCTACTGACTCTGAGTGTTACATAATGCCTAAATCCTCAAAAAATAAATGGTGAGTGCAAGGGCTTCCAAATATGTTATGAAACTAAACAAATCTAAATCAATGCTTCAGGAAGGAACATAATGACTTCATGTCCCAATATAAGTGATTTAGTCAAGAACTATAGACAATGAAAGCCAAACTTTCTCACAGGAAGCCTTAGATTGTTTGAATATCTCTTAGAAAGAAATTATTTATCATGTCTTTTTTTTTTAACAATAAGAAAATGCAGAGAAAATCTGCTTCATTTCAGACTTTTAAAGAGCATTGTCACCTCATGAACTCAGTTCTCTAATGCTCCATTTCCCATTTCCCACACATTGAGCAAATTGATGTTTTATGTTTAGAAACTGTTTTATCACATAGGAAATAGGAAATAATGCTTTTCAAAATCTACCACTTTGAGTAATTGATGAAATAATTACATTATAAGGCAGATTTACTATCCCTTTTTCATGTGACAGATATATATCTCCAAATAGTCCAAAATTGGAGATAGAGCAACAAAGAACTCAGCTGGCAAACTTTGTGTGAACAATTCTGTTACATCCTGTCTGTGACATGACGGTTTTATCATAAGTTTCACAAAATGTCTTGAAGCCAGTCAAAATACTTTAGCCTATAAATTTCTTTTTCCACCAATTAAGTTATTATCGCATAAAACCTTAAGGGTGGGTGTGTGGGTGGGGGGAGGGTGTAGGTCCTGAAAATAAGATTTTAGGACTAAAACATCAAAAATGGAATTTTCCTATTTTTACACACTTTGAACTCTTCTCATACCAGAAAAACAATGGATGGGGCCAGAAACATATGCTTTATGCCCCAAAACAGACCAAC
>JBCAUA010028773.1:0-12379 GCA_038406235.1 Peronia verruculata
ATAGATAGATAGATAGATAGATAGATAGATAGATAGATAGATAGATAGATAGATAGATAGATAGATAGAAAGACAGATAGATCCACCGATCAGATATTGAAGTTCGAAATACACCAGTAGCTTCCAGAAGACGTCTCTCAAGTCTATTCAAACAGATGCCGTTCAATGAACTGTGGGTCGAATTTCATCTTTCTGATTAGACTAAACAGAAAATGAAGGGTAACAATGAAAAGCAAAGACACAAGAAAAATGTATATACACGCAGATAAGCAGTTTGAAGGAGTGAGTGAGGGAAAGAAACTGACAGATAACGGGAAACAGTGAGACAGACAGACAATCACATAGACTGGCAGACAGTTAAGCAGACAGGTCTAGACAGGCAGACACGCAGACAGACAGACACAGACAGACAATGAGATAGACGGACAGACAGTGAGATAGGCAGACAGACAGACAAACAGAGACAGGTAGATACACAGGCAGTCACTGAGATAGACAGACAGACAACTCAGTCAGTGAGATAGACATACAGATTGACAGACAGACAGACAGACAGAAACAGACAGATAGATCAAATGGAAGGGTGACAGAAGAAGATGTGCAATGATGGACAATGATGATCCAGAATGAAGCTGAACAGTGGGAGCATTAAATGGTGGTTTTTGTACTTAAATGTTATTTACGCTAGTGACAATAACATAAACGAGAACGACTTTGATCGTAAAGGTAGATAAGAACGATACTGACATAATGAAAAACAAAATCTTACTAATCTTGTATAATATTCCCACAGGAAATAATCATAGGGATTTATATTATAGAACTATTTATTTACTTGTAGTTACTCGTGCAGATTCTAGGAAGACAGCATTACTTTCCATGTATCAAGTTGTAATTTGCAAAGGAAAAGCGTAAAGATAATGAACCGTCGCTGCAGAATAATTGCTCTATCTTCCAAGAAATGAGTCATTGTCTTTCAAGTTAATGTGAACATTGTTAAATTGTTGTTTGGAGGGAATCAGCAGTAATATTTATTGACATCCAAAAAAAGGATATGTCACCCGCATTCATGTCTTCGTGCTAAATTGACAAAGGCATAAAAACCGATATTGTAGGCAATGATAAAAGACATTTTTTTTTTTTTTTATGTTGAAAAGGATGGTCTGTTTAGACAGTCGGGACCTTTTAATGGACAGAAACATAAATACCAGGCTAAATGGGCATCAGACCAAGAGCAAGGATAAGGCTGTGGTAAGTCAGGATGTATAAAAGAGAGCATGAACTCACACCCGATTATTATGCAGACCATGCTAGTAACTGCCTTGGGCACGGGGCAATCATCATATCATTATCAGCATCGTTATCATTTTTATTAGAATGTCATAAAAAAAAAAAAAAAAACAATATATAATCAATCTGTTACTAAAATTATTAATGCCAAAGGCGACAAAATTAATGTGAGGAAGATAAATAATAAATAAATTTAAAAATTATTGCACCTGGTTAGTTCTTCCACAAGGCGAAAAAAAAAAAAAAATTCTGCCACTGTTAATATCATTATTGTAAATATCATCATCATTTTATAAAATAGAAAAAGACTGTCCAACCGGCAACTAACTAAATAATTTAAAAAAGTAAATAACATATACAAACAACTTCGTCTTGATGTTGAAACTGAAAGCCAAATTTTCAAGTCAAATTAACACTTCTTCAGGTCAACTTCATCATCAACATTGTCGTCGTCATCATCGCCAGCATTAGCAGCGGCAGCAGCATTTCTTACCCAAATCGTTTTTCTGTTGGTCAATTTTGAGCTTTTAATTAAGTTTTGGAATGTACCAATTTTGCTATTCATAGAAAGGAATTGATTGCCATCATTGTATATAGATCCAGATCATGTCGTTAACTCACCTGCAGCTTTGTGATGATGTTGTGAATAAAAAATTTAAAAAAAAAGAAAAAAAAAAAAAAAGAAGGAAAAAAAAAAAAAAACATGGGACAAACTTGACAACAAGAGGCAATGTTTGAATGAAAGAGACATTTTTTTTTTTTTTTTACACTCTCTTTCAATTTCACCCTCTGTATTTGAGTAGGCAGTGTTTGTTTAGTAGAGAAATAGAATTAGTTGTGAATTTAGGTCTAAACATACATTTACAACCTCTTCCACATTAATACTCTGCATTATTGCACAAAGTTTCATTAGAACAAAATATTGTACAAAAATTTAAAAATATTCAATATATATATGTGTAAGTATGTATTTATGCTGGCAGTACCTGTTTCAAACTCGACATTAATATATGATACCTATGGTTCCCATGCTCTTCCAGTATGCAGTCTGCACTCTAGCCAAGTCCCGCTTTGTTTCACTCTTCTTCTTGACGTGTAAATGTATCTTTACCTGTTTGGCACAACATAGCCGTGATCGTGTCCATAAAATGTGGCGTTAAACCCCAACTGAACTAACCAACTGCACCATAGCAGACAGCTTTTGTTTAAAAACGATATAGAATTAATCACGTCATTTTATTATTTTTTTTAATTCACGTTCTTTTCCAAATATACATTTTGTATTGCATGATTAGTTACATGTTTACATTTTGCCTTTACTTATACATATACACTCTGCATGCATTTAATGAGACAGCAGATTTTGCTTGAAAGAGATAATAATCAGTTACCTATTTACTTTTTTCATGTTATCTTCCAATATGCAATATGCGCCTCTGTCTTCGTTTATTCAAAGCTACAATGTGCATGTCTCGGCCTCATCCGATTACCGTACACGAGTGCCCGTAATTTCTGCAAATAAAAATCAGGAGATGAATTGAAGCAGCAGGGGGGCAACAGCTGTCTCCAGATACGGTGCCCACAAGCGATATCTCCTTGCGTGCGACAAGTGGCCTGAAACTTGCCAATCAGATGTGCACCCTGGGAGTTGCCCAGGCCAGTCTTCGGGGTCACATCAATGTCCTGTCTCTGACCGACCCTCTTTCACCCCCCCCCCCTCCACCTCCAGAGGCTTCCCCTGTGCTGCCCGTAGGAGCTGGCAATTTTGCTTCAATGCACATCGCTTCATGCCTGGCTTTTTCATCCGGTCTTGATATCATTCATTCATTCATTCAGTCATTATTTAGTTATTCATTTATTACTTCATTCATATACACATTGATTGATTGATTGATGGATGGATTGATGGATGGATGGATGGATGGATGGATGGATTCATTCATTCATTCATTCATGCATTCATTCATTCATTCATTCATTCATTCATTCCATTCATTCAGTCATCTTTTTATTCATTCATACATACATTTTGTCATTCAGCCATTCGTTCATTCATTTGCTCATACATATATCATTTATTCACTCATACATACATTTATTCATTCATTCATCCACCCGTTCCTTTATTCACTTTGTCCTTTATTGATCTGCTCTCCGATGCATTCATTATTCCTGTCATTGAACCATTCATTTCATTCATGAATTTTCTTCTTCTCTCGATCTTTCTGCGGGTCACATATTTGTATTCTTTATATAAGCTTATATACGCTCGAGTCAGAATCACAGCTACTTGATTATATCACTCATTCGTTCAAAGCCAGTCAATCACTGGTATATTCCAGTCAATGGCCAGCTGTTGCTGAGCTATGGTGCACCACAAATCATTAATTATCGGCATGAAAACATACTCTATATATAATGAGCATTGCTATCTCTCCCCATGACCTAATTCTTGACTCACTCAGAGCAATCTGTTTTTCTTTAAATGCTGAAGAACTATAGGGTCGCTTTGTACCGTTTGTTTTATACTTTCGCTTTAACTTAACATTTTTCTTAGAAACTTTTCCAGCAGTGGATCTATTTGAAGAACGCTCGACTTTGCTGACAGTGTCTTCTCCGTATCTCTCCTCCACATTCTCCGTATCTTTTTTCCACTCTCCACATTCTCCTATCTTTTGTCCACTCTCCACATTCTCCGTATCTTCTCTCCACTCTCTATATACTCCGTATCTTTTCTCCTCTCTCCAATTGCTCCTTATCTTTTCTATGCTCTCCCCATTCTCCGCATCTTTTCTCCACTCTCCACATTCTCTGTATCTTTTCTCCACTCTTCACATTCTTTGTACCTTTTCTCCACTCTCCTCATTCTCCGTATCATTTCTCCACTCTCTCCATTCTCCGTATCTTTTCTCTACTCTCCCCATTGTCCGTATCTTTTCTTCACTCTCCACATTCTTCGTATCTTTTCTCCACTCTCCACATCAATTTCTCGTGTCCTTCCTCATGTGGACACCTCCTCCCCACGTCTTTGCTCTGCTGACTTTTCCCGAATCCCTCCACCCTGAATGCTTCATTACCTTTTTCGGACGCTGTGTTTCAATTTTCCTCACTGTATTGACAGATTTATTCATCCATCTCAGCTTGCCTTTTTCGTTCATTTCCAACCTGTCGTCTCTTTGTCAGGATCGAAGACATTCTGCCTATCTGTTTGCACCGCAATCATTTACCTTTCTCAACTCTTCCGCCTAAATTTAATTCATCTCATCCATTGTTATCCTTCTTTCCATCTGTTTATCTTTCTGTGGATCTCTTTGCTGTTCTAGCCAAACCTCTAACTTTGTTTTTCGTTTGTTGTGCTGGAAGAATCTTTTAGAAGATGTTACTCTTTTGCCTGTCATCATAAAGAAACGGATCCATTTTATGTTCCAGAAACATCACGAATAATTTGAATTAGTTGTGTAAATAGATAAAATACAAAAGAATAGAAATTAAACAATGTTCACTTTCTCCAGGGAGAAATTAATGTTAACAAACTTGCATAGAAAGACCATCAAATCTACAGGGGCTTGTTTTTATCTAATATATCTAATATAACTGTCTGCAGGTGGCTGAAAGACGAAACAGAACGAAACGAATAATTAAGTTTACATGTATTTATCTATGAATTATTTACATGTATTTATTTATTTATTTTAACTACTATTATTTAATATATAATTATTTCCTTTTTGTTAATTTGTTTGTTCATTTATCTATTGTTAATAGTATTATTAAACGATTGGCAAAATATTATTCGTAAGCCCTCTACTCTTATAATTTTTCTAAAAAAAAAAAAAAAAAGAAAGATTTTTCTATTCTTGCTGTTTTCTGCAGTCCAGTCATAAGTCACATTGTCACAGGCTATAGCGGTAGAACTGTATATATGCGAATTATCAGACCTCTGTTGAGGTCATGGCTTATAACCACATGCCCCTAACATTAATTCTAATACTAACTCTACACCTAAGCCTAACCCTCATTGAAGACGGCATCAGTGTCATGCCCGCTGGCTTTGATTGCTGTCTTCATTCGTTATGTGCGAAAGAAAAGAGAGGAAAATCCCGAAGTGATCCCATGACCGCAGTCATCACTCTTTTAGTTTTCACAGATGGCCTTATTATCATGTAAGAGAATACTCCGCCCAGGAGCTTTATCGATCTCTTGATTTTCTGATGCTGAACGTTCTACGATAAAAATAGAATATAAATAATGTTTCTAAAATATCTGTGAGATAGCCATATATCTTTGTGGATATTTTTTAAACAAAACAGACAGCAAATAAGCGAACGGGAAAATATGTGTGGGGGGAGGGGGGAAGGCGAGGTCAGTTGGCAGAAGCTACAGCTGAACCTCTTGTTTGCCTGCAATTTATTGATATAATTATTGTTATAATTATCATTACTATTATTATTGTGTTGTATTCAACACACACACACACACACACACACACACACACACACACACACACACACACACACACACAATACATTCTCGAGCTGAGAAGTCTCAAATGTAACTTGGTTGTATACACATAGTAGACACGGGTTATTTACTTTACCTCTGAAAAGACACCAGATTAACGGGCTCAGAGAAAAGTGTTATTACACCATGAGTGCACGTAGGTTTAACCATAAAAATATCGATAGAGATTGCATTCATAAGGTGCAAACTATGTCTCCTGTCTATGAGTAACAATTAACACATAAAGGTGATATGATATTAAGTGCCGTGTGTTCAGGAAGGATTTTCGCTGGGAAATCGAAGTCCTATAATCGATTACATGAACAGATCGGCCCATGATACTTCTATAGCTGGAGTGCGTGGTGAAGGTGGCAGGAATATGGATGGATGCTGGAATGTTCTGTACCCCGAGTCGGGCATCTTTGCCGGGACATCCCTGTATATCACCCACATGTTGACACGGGCTCAGTGCCAAAGAATGGCCTGCTGTCTCTCTACTACATTTCACTCACTGCTTGCCTCTCTGCATGTGTTTCTCGTGGGCAAGGTAGTCTTACTCCTCTTCCTAACTCCTCCTACTCATCCATCCATCCATCAGCTATACGCTTTTCAAGAAGAGGTAATGTCTCATGAGTGTACATTGTTCTGATGCTACTTGTATTTCTTTTGTGTAAAGGCATCTTAACGTGAATGTATCTTGCATTTTTAGTGTGTCTCATCAACTGTGCATGGATTTTCTTCCCCAGACAAATAAAGTCTGTGTCCTGTCTCTTCTTTGTCTATCTCAGCTACATCTTCATCTTTCTTTGTCTTTTCTTTATCTCATCTTATCTTATCAGGCTCTTAAATTTTCTTTAGTTCTGATTTTCGACCGTCAGTCTCTCTCTCTCTCTTTCTCTGTAAGAGATAGTATAGTTTATCGTATCTCATGAAGGTTTCCTTCATTGACAGATTCATCAAACTTTCTTACCGCCATGTTTACGTCCCTATTTCTTTCTTTAACTCTTTCATGGACAAGAGACATCTTTTTTCCTGTTACGAACTAATGCAAAGGAGTCGGATGTAAAAAAAATAAAAAAATGTATGTCTTTGGATTTATCGGTGTCAGTGATAAGGAAAATGAGTTTACTTTACTTTACTTTAGTTCTGGCAGCAAATGATTGAGATTTGAATCTTCTACGTCAAGATAATCACGTTCAAATGCTAATCTCATGATCAGTAAAATCCAACGTTCTAAAAGAAGCCAGACTCATTTCACATGTTTTTGTGCTACATTCATTCATTCTGTTATCTCTCTCAAAGAGAGAAAAACCAGTATTTTATCATATATTTAGAATGTTCGTGTTGTTATGAAACTAATATTTTATGTATCCGGTTATCCACTATATGTTTAAAGCATAGATAGTTGAAATTTCCTTAGACATTTTGTGTTTTCGTTGAGCTAAAGCTGCAGCTGTGGTCTGGATATAGCACGGACCCTAAAGCAGCTAAAAGAATAGATAAGTTGGAAAGAAGCTGAGGCAATATGACCCAGGACTCATACACTTTTTCAGTGAAATATCAACATTTTACAAATATAGCTCGCCTAATATGTCAAAGCCATCATCACTTTGTGACTGCGGAAACAGATTCTCTATCATCAGTAGCGCTCGTAACTGTATACAAACTTATGAAATGCAGCAAACTATTTGACTTCTAACATAAACCGTGTATCCATCCATTCTCTACGAACCTATCAATAATTCGATATGATTTCCTTCCCCACCTTCTGGACATCCCCCGCCCCAACCCTCACCAATTTCGCCACCCCAAACCTCCTATAACGCCAATGTCTCTGAGTTCCCCTATTACAGCACGTCCATCTTCTTTGACCACTCCTTCCCAATCCATCTCTTTCTTAATAGACTTTCCAGTTTCCACTGCGCTACTCGTACATGTCAGTTCTGACTCTCCCAATCCCCCCTCCCCCCTCTCCCTTCACTACTTCCCTGCAATGCAGGCTTCATCCTCAATATCCTATTCCAAACCATTCTCCATTCCTCTTTTTCTTAGAGCTGTTAGTTTATACGAGTTATAAAATGATTATGTAATCCATATTGCCTATATATATAACCAAGCTCGCTCTATAATGTTCCCTTCCAAACGATTTATCTAATCTGTTAAATAACAGCAGTCGTTGATAAACTTATTGCAGATGACTCCATAATAGCGCTAAGTGATTTTTCACATCTTTGACAGAAAGAAGATTTATCAGTCTGCTGAGAATATGATACACAAAGAAAAAAAAAAAAACCACTGAACTGTTTAACCCTAGACGTTCCAAGGGGCCGACCAGCTGAAACCCTGGCTCATTTAAATTAGCATGAGAATGAACTTCCAAGTGCTGTAGAGTAAAGAAATATTATAATAAGGGACTTGCTCTACTTATCATCTGGGCCTAAACTGTCATTAATTTCTCGAAAATTGATAAATATCGTTATGGCAACAACAGCCGTGAAGAAGTAGCCTTTGACATTTTTAAGATTAATGAAACGTATTTTGATTTGTTATGAAGACATCTTTGCTGTGCTTTTACATAAGAAATATTACATTAAAAACGATAACAACAACAACATTATATGTTCAATATATCTCTCTCTCTCCTATGTGAAGCTAGCGTTCACATTCCATTTAAAAAAAAAAAAAAATCATTCTTTTCCGTGGTGTCTATCGAGACAAAATAAACCCACACAACAATGCACTGACAATAAATGAAATATTTCAATAATATTGTGCAATAGCATTTATTTTTTTCTATTATTTTTTAGGACAAGAAGTTATGAAATAATCCCGGTATGATAAATGGTCCTTTTTTTTTGGCAGCAACCTAAAGGAAAGGTTTAAAATGATGAGTTTTTTTCAATATCACTGGAACGTCTAAACAAAGAATTTCTGAGGACGCAGAAAGCTCAGTCTCCGGAGTAATGGATCAGATGTTGTCGGAGTTGCCAAGATTGCCCCAGCCAAAGCAGTAGATTATGAAACTATCGATTTTATTTTGTTTATTTTTCTCTATAGGAAAGTATGTTTATGAATATTTTGTAGCTCTACTAAAATTATTTAAAATACTTGGCGAAAACAGATGTCGTTGCTGTTGTGATAGTTGATAGTGAATGAGAATTACATAGAGAAAAGAGAAATAAGTTTAACAATAAATGATGTATGTATATAATGTGAAGTTGTCTGTGTCCCCTTCATGTAGTGATCTGACACATTGGTATTTTAGGGTTCTTCTGGGCATCTGTACAACAATGCTATAGTTCGTTGCTAGCTCGAATCCTGCTGTAGTATGGGAAAGATTAGAACATGCCTGAATTTCTTTCAGTGACTCAGATTAAGAGGCTTCTTGGGTAGGGAACCCAGCGTCTAGACTTCTCGGATAAGAACAAATATGTTTCGGAGATCTTGTATAGTTTTATTAAATGGTTTTGTTATTTTTATTATCATTATTATTTTCAAGTTAAGCTAAAGAAAAATTGGCAGTTAAAATGAGATGGAAAGGGGGGGGGGGAGGGTAAGAGGGGAGGGGGGAGGAGCCACTGCAAAATTTTCGGTTCCAAAATATTTACCCACAAATTTCCTGTCACCAAACTGGGCAGGCGGTTATAGCCGAAAATACACTTTCTTTGGATTGAACAGCTATGTACATAATTAAACTAAATGAAAAAGCTGTGGCACTCATGGTTCACCAAAACAGCAGAGGATTGTCCTCAAATATGCACTGGATAACGTCTCCGCTTATTCTTAATGCTAGCAACACGCTCTTTGTTTCCACAGTATCGTTACTATTGTCGTCATGGTTTCCAGTCAGTTTTTATAATGATAACTATGGCAACATCTAAATGTCGAATAACGTATTTGACCCTTTTGGTACAGCGGAAAGAAAGAAGAAAGAAAAAGAATAGAAAATGAAAGAGAGGTAGACAAATCATGGCATATTGCCTTGTCATTTTTGCGTAACATCCCCCAGTATAAGTCTGCGAAGTAGACAGAAATTACCACAAATCTGTTAAGGGGACGCACAATCTGTCCCTCGTGGTCTGGCCACGTATTTGAATAGAATTCTCCTGACAGGTCCCAACATTTTCCTAGCTCTAGGTCTGGTCTGGAATTTGAGCGCAAGAAATTGCGTGTGTACTGTACTAGGCCATCACCAATGTCCGGTATCGTGGGTGTCTGCGAAACACTCCAGTCCAGACATGTCCCCTTTGGCCACAGATTAACCGAGGTTCCCCTTTAGCCCAGGGAGACGGTATGCTCCTCAATCTTATTTCTTTCCTCGTTCTGAAATCCCCACAATGAAGTCGTAGTCAGGTCCTGGCCTTTAGATAGCAAATGGTAGATTTAGTTTGCACTATCTCAGCAAGCAACTGTCTCAGCAAACCATCTACCCCATGTCTGTGCCAACAAATAGTTAATGGACTCTCTTGCAATATGTCGAACCTCAAGGGTCAACAGCGATATCTCTCACTCTGATCAGAGGTTACTATCTGTGGTACAGTCGAATTATGAACTTAATAGGCACAGATGGTAACACATCATCTTTTAAGCACTGTGCTAATGCCAACAGATGGTAGCTTAATCTCCCAATTACCAAATATAAATTTGAATATCTAGGGCAACACCTGAACATATTATATTTTTACTTTTATTCATGAATAAATTGATTAAAGGAAAATTAGTTCGTGAGTTCTCAGAGGAATTCTGAGCAAGACACTTCTGTTTCATATATTTCAGCAAATCTTTCCATTTCAGAGAAAACGCATTTTCCGATCACCAGCAGGAGATGTACTCCGACTGAAATGTTCCCAGCAAGTCAGGTCAAATAAAACTTGTTACGATATTCAAACAATTTTGCCCAGTGTCTGCAAAGATGCACTTCATAAAACGAATGCATTAACTGAATAAATTGAAGCTGACAAGCAAGAAACTAAATTACTACAGAGCATCAGTGCTAAAAACAAAATATTGATTTCATTAAATCTTTTCCTGCAACGTCAAATGTGAAAACACATGGAAGTCTTATGTTCTATTTCATCATCTGTGAAAAGCCGATAATGTCTTTACATTACTTGTTGAATACCGCGAGGACAACCATGAGCACCATCACATTGTATGCTGTCTTTGTAGCTTTTTTTCCTAATATTATTAACAACAGGAAGAAATAATGATGTTGATGATAAATTTGTTGCCCTGATAAAGAGTCAATTTGACCCCGAAAATTTGGCAATAATTTAAATTCAATTTAACATCAATATCAAGTTGTTTTTATATGTTATGTGCTGTATATGAATTGTTTTGTCATTGCCGGTGAGAGAATCTTCTTATATTTTATAGAATGATTAAAACAATTATACTGATGATGATCATATGTTAATAATAATAATAATAACATAAAAGATAAAATAGACAGTGTAACAGTAATGGCGATAATAACAGTAATTACACGGAATATGGGCCTTCTTTGAAATTAAGGGGTTTTTTTCAATAATAAATCCTGTTGTAGAAATACGATTATGAACCCATTTCAGTATGAGTTACTGGCCCCTAGATCTAAACTAATGGCTAGCGGCAGTAAGAGATTTCGAGGCAAGTGCTGGCCAGATGTAAGATATCAAACGGGATGCAAGGCAACAAATATTCCTCATAAGAGACCCACTAGGCCTGATATAGGCTGAGATGGAATCGCTTAGTTTATTTTGACGATCAACCCTTTGCCAGGCCATATTTTATCCCACCTGTAGCCATAGGAGTGTTCCTCTATAGTGCCGTGAGAAATGCAGTTTGTACCTGCATTCTCTATCCTTTCATAAAAGTAAATCTTTTTTGTATTATGTTACGTGCTGTTAATGTCTTTCAGTCATATATGGACTTCTACCTTGGCATTGGTATTACTTTGTTGTTGTTCCAATTATTATTATATGTTTCATATAATTTTAGACGGCGGGGGGAGCAAAGAACTTGATAATTGCCATTCCTTTACAATAATTTCAGATTCTGAAGAGAAAGAGACAGAGAGAGAGAGAGAGAGAGAGAGAGAGAGAGATAGAGAGAGAGAGATCGGAGAAGAAGAGATTAAAAAAAAAAAGATATCAGTAGAAAGCAATCGAATGGATCGCACAAACCTCTGTGAACAAGAGAAAAGCTATCCAAAGTCAAAATCACAAAAGACAATTAGCTAGAGGCAGTCATGCATGTGTTTTACTGTAACCTTTCTCGGTCATACCAGCAATAATCTCCAAAGGCATTATTCTTTCCTATAATGCAAACTAGCTAGTTGATTCGTAGAGAGACCGGTTATGGAAACACTGCGTAGAGAGATGGGCACTTTGACTCGAACTTAATGTCAGACTTGAACATGGCTGCAATATCGATTTTAAAGATGAATATTCCATCGAGAGCAGAACACATACTAAATGGATTATATTGTCTCTTTGAATCTACAATTCAAGCTTTTAAAACGATATAATTGTCTGGCGTCCACCCCCTCCCCCCTTCTCCTCTAAACTTCTCCTCTTTCCCCCCCCCCCCCCCCTCCTCAAGACGCCAT
>JBCAUA010028784.1:0-12379 GCA_038406235.1 Peronia verruculata
GTGTGTGTGTGTGTGTGTGTGTGTGTGTGTGTGTGTGTGTGTGTGTTCCTTTTTTTTTTCTTTTTCCTCCTTCTTTATGTTTAAAATGATTTTTCCCATAACAGTATCTGCTTTATTCCATGTGTAAATAATAGAACAAGCATCAAGCGACGTAAATCGGCTACGGTAACAATAGTGAGTGTAGTGATTTAGCAAATTACGCTTCATAAGGACTTGGGCATCATGGGAAAAAAAAAAAAGCTGTGGTTATGGAACGTTGATTAGGAACAAGGCTCCTTTTCTGTCACAAATCTATTAATTCCATTCTTCTATCTGTCTAGTTTTACACATTCGCTCTGTCTGTCAACAGAAACCTCGGGAGGCGACTATCTGCATGCTGGATAATTAGCTCTTGTGCGACAGGCAAGCGGCACATCGAACCGGTACCCTTTCCTCTATATCAAACATGACAGCAATGTCCTAGAGCTACACGATTGTATATAGCCTACTCACAAAGAGTCTGTAACAAGACATTAAGAGTTAAACTCGAGACTGCTCATCAACACAGAAAACACCAAGACTTATCGGCTGGACTTTACACTCTACTAAGTGTCTCCCGACGGTTATACGTATGTCAGTATGACTATCGTTACGAGCTTATGATGTGCCAGTCGCTTATCTTGGCATGAAGTTCTTTGACAGAGAGAAATCATCTTACAGTATTGCCTCATAGCAAGCGGTACACATTATTATGATATTCCTCCTCTTCACCTAAGGACGGCTTTCCTGGCTCGAACATGTCTATAATTTTTGACCTGCGGAATGAGACAGATTTACACACTGATTTAGCGACGCAGAGTCGCCTTGTATGCCATTTTTCATTCGGACCGCTCACAAAGATTTTTTAAATGTATCAGCCACAAAAGCTGCAATACTGGAACTATGTGTAGGTTATGTATATTTACGGAGCCTCTCCGATATGACCATTAGCGACGTGCCAAAAAAAAAAAAAAAAGTGTAATTTTGTTTGAGGCCTACCTGTGAAAAATACATAATCACGACGGTATAGGTTTAAGGGGCATAAACCATTGTGGTGTTTTCATTTGTGTTTCAAAGATGCATTATGAACAAGCATGGTCTCAATGATTCTATTACTAAACTGAGATTCAGATACAACTACATCTGGTCAAAATAAGCCCTGATCGAACGGACTACCTCATCTAAGATCACCAAAGTGGGTGAGTACCAAGCGTACTAGGCCTACTTTATTATTATTATTATTATTTGCTGTTGTTGTTTTTATTGCTTGTATGAGATAAACAATCTATACGTTTTCAAATCATCAAATTTCCAGCATCAAATATACATCTTGTATTTTCCATATGTAATTACGCTTCTAATAGTATGCTCAATAACAATAGAAATGAATAATTCTTCTTTCTGCAATCTGTTTGTAATTTCAGCAAATAAAGTTGTTTAGACGTTTTTTTCCGTTTTTTTTTTTCCCCTTGTTCTCTGAAAATTACCTTGGTCTTCTCAATTTCCCATAGCTCTGTTGATGAAACATGATGTATCAATGATCTTCAAAACAATATATAGGCTTATATGTATTGAATTAGGGTGTAGAGGGAGAATTGGTTTGTTCGTAATAAATGTGTAATGGCAAATAGTTCAATTCAGGAATTTAAAACAGCAGTTTATGGCAGGTCTATTTATCACAGAAGACAAGTGGCCCCGTGAATCCAGAAGGCATTGTTTTATTACACAAAGGCACTTATGAATTTTAGTATCTGATCTGCAGCTTACAATTATATGATTAAATAGTGTATTGCAGATGTTCACACTATCTTGTCCACCTCAGACTGAAACAGGGTTTTTAAAATTAACTAACTACGGCAACTAACTAACTAACTAACTAACTAACTAACTAACTAACTAACTAACTAACTAACTAACTAACTAATTAACAACCAACCATCAACTAATCAACTAACTCCTAACTGACTAAATAAGTAACTAAGTAAGTATACTTAGCTAGTAACTAATGGCCGGCTAACTAATCAATTAAGCAATTATCTAACTAATTAACTAGCTAATTGACAAATAAACGAACAAACAAACCAAAATCCAAAGCATATAATCAATATTTTCCGATGCATGTTTATAATCAAAATATTATTATTTAAATTTCACCGTACAAGGAGATAAGAATTAAAAAGTATAATCAATATTTGAGTCTCAGCGTACGTAGATTTTAAAATAGTTTCCACATCTTGCTTAGTTTCATTTCGAAGTTGTTGTTGTTGTTGTTGTGTGTGAATGGGGGAGGGGGGTCTGGTTCTTTTTCCTGTCTTTTTGGTTTTTTTTTTTTTTCTCCCCCCCCCCCCCCTCTCTCTCTCTCTCTCTCTCGATCTCACTCTCCCTTAGTCGCCATTGCCATCTTATCTTCATTTGGACTTGAGGTTCAATGAAGCTCACTTGTTTTTTTTAATTCATGAGGTCTCGGCATTCCACAGTGAAACGTATCGATGTTCCAGCCTCGCCAAGCTGGCCAATGTGAGTGACCGAGTACCTGCTACTGCAAACGGCCCGCCCACCTCCCGCTGGCTGAGCCTGGCACGCAGGCAGACGAGGAAATACGGGGACAGCCAGCGGGCCGTTGAGGTCAAGGGTGAAGCACAGGCCACTATTTATACCGCCGATTGCTCGTGCCCTCAGGTCAAAGTGGAAGGCGGTCAAGCCTAGCCCAGGACCGGACAACAGAGCGGGGAGAGTTTGGGGTCAACTAGAGGTTAGCCGCATGTCCCAGTGACCATGGACGTGACCGGTCGACTAGCGACCGCGGCGCACCAGATTGTGTGATGTAAACTTTTAGTGGACAGTTGGTAACTCCATACTCCACGGTCAACGGTATTAAAACATTGCCGCATGCTGACTTTCGCAGTGAAGCCCAGCTCTGTTTCCCTGTTTGTTTTTCTTCCCCCCCCCCCCTCCTACCTATTCTGGTGTGCATGTCTTGAAGTCATCAAACATCGTCCATTTAGTATTCTCTCGGTGACTGCAAACCTTTTAACTGACATTCGTCGAACACAAAAAGATCATAGGCACAAGACAAAGTAATTGACAAACAAATTAATTTCATGCAACCAGGAAGAGAGGAACTTGACAGAACGAGCCTACGACTTTGACTGTTTTAGCTTTAGAATATAGAAATATCTGCACGGCGTATATTAAAACTGCAATTTCATATGTACAGAACGCACTTAACCAAGCCAACGCAAAGGCATTTATGATGTTGAAAAAACAATGTGAATGGAATACAGGTAGGCGTGTTTATTTTTATTAGTAAGCAAATGCCCTGGAAGGAAAATCAGAGCACACCAAAATATGTGAAAAACCACCTAGCGTCACTGACAAGAATCAACTCTGCCTTTACCTTCCATCAAGTTCAACTGAATAAATGTGGGTGTGGTTTATAACGGCGGTTTAGATCAATGAGATTCCAGATGTCAGCTGAACTCTAGCTGCCACTAATAAACTTTCTTTCATGTTTCACCTTGTTCATAAGACAAAGGTGTTCTTATTTGAGTGTGCTTCATAATACCCATTATGTCCTTTTCGCATCAATCTCCGGATTGTAAGGGTTAATCTGCTTCCTTCAGTGCATGTTGTGTAGCAAGGTTCCGCCTGTGATTCTTTTGCCACAACACACTGTTCTGGACACGGGCAGCACAGCTGCTTGCAAACCTTGAGATTTAGATTCGGCTGAATTATACTGCGGTCGACTACTGCGGAGCGATTACTCACAACTGGAACAGATCCGACCAGCTGAATGCAATGGCAAAAAGAATAATTTATATTGAAGAACAATACAAACTTTATATTGATTGTTAAATACTTCTCTCATTCAACCCAGTCAATCCTATCTTTTACTTAAAGGCTGGAATTCTTTGTGCAGATGAAAAAAAAATGATAATAAAATAAAAAAAACTAAACAAACAAACAAACAAAAACCTTATCTGCTTATCAGTGTGTTTTTCAGTTGCACGGTTTAGTGCCGTGAAATTGATTTGATAATACTTCAAGCTGTAACGTCTTTGGCATTAATGAAAAACAAAATAAACAAAACAGATTTTTTAAAATATTTATTTTTCATGTCCGTGGTGAGCGACCAATCTCTGGAATGACATATTTGCTTTCATCTCCACTGAAAGTAATTTTGTTAAGGGATGGGGCAAGTATTTTCTGATCATGAAATGGTGTACAGGTTAACATACAAGCTGTGCCAGCTGTAATGTTTATGATTGTTCCCTCTTTGCCGTCACGGCATCCATTCCCTCTACCCACTCTGCCATCCTGATCTATGAGAGTTATTTTAATTGAACAAACAAACAAACACACACACAAACACACAAACAACCAGCAAACAAATAAATAAAGGATTCTGTTTGTTTTATCTGACAACACACACACACACGCGCGCGTGCGCGCGCGCACACACACACACACACACACGGATGGGCATTTACAAGGAGTATGAACAATCGTTGTGATTACTCCTCACTCCCTTCTTTCTTCTTACAAAGGACCACATAGAATAAAACCGAAACTACTGGGCAGTGTTTTAACTCATCTTGTCTGTCTTCCTCTGAGTACTAACTCCATACCATCCACTTCGAAAACATCAAAACTAATCCCCGTGCCAAACAATGAAAAGTTGTTGAATGATGCACCACCAACTCTTACACCAATCTTAATGAACTGTTTAGAAAATAAAACCTGTTTAGTCTATGTTGCTACTTGCAACAGAACCTTTCCAAAGCCAGCTACAGTTTTGCATACCAGGATAAAAGATGCTCGATGACGCCATTTTCTTGTTCTTAGATAATTATAGAGAGACATTTTGATCAACCAAAGAGCTATACCAGAATTTTGTTTCTGGATTTCTCCTGTGCATATGATAGCATCCAGCCACACATACTCTTATGAAAACTCAGGAATATGAACGTAAACAAGCGCATTGTTTCTTGGAATGTTTTCATATTGTTTCTTGGATTCTGAACTTTTTGATACAACATCCTCAGTAATACTTCTACGAGGGCACCTCGAACATTCACATCATAAGTACATGTAGTTGTCAAAAATACTGGGACACGCCAAAGCTATGTCTTCTCTCCACTGTTCTCTCTACAATCTACACAAATGATTGTGCAAATGCGAACAAGCGCTCCCCTTTTATTAAATGTTTGGGAGATGTCACCACTTAAGGCTTGATTTCAACATTACCTGACTTTCAAAAAATATAAATACACAAGCACCATAAGCTTATAAAAATGTGTCAACTTGTGTGACCACCATATTCCTCGTCACGATACAGATAGAAACAAACAAAGAAAAAAAAAATGATCTCAGGAAAAATTAAGACTGTGAACAAGTAGAAACTTGAAAATATTTGTGATTGAACAGAAAAAAAAAAAAAAAGGCTGGCATTACCATGATTCATTTGTCCATTCAAAGATGACTAAACATTTGTTACAAAACTAAAATTATTTGATACAGACAACACTTTGATCAATATGGCCTATAAATTCAGCATACAGTGATTTAATCTTTTTTGTAATTACAGCCTGTGCGGGAAATGTATGAGCATGAAAAATGGAGAATGAATAGTTTTATCAAGAATGTGAACAAAATTGTCAGACTTTTCATGGGTACATCGACGTCCTTTACGCCTACGAGGAGGCCTTTGTGACAAAGTCTAACATAATTCGGAAAGACAAAATACATCCGCTTTGTAATCGGGTGAAATGTCCTGACAGAAGTGAGTGTTACAAAATTCATTTCTGATTTGAGCTATACACTTATCAAGCCGTGGCAGTGTTTCTGAATCTGCCTTGCTAAGATGCTAGGCTACTACTGATATTTTTGCCTAGTCTATATGTGTGCCACTTGTGAATATATCATGCATGTTATATGTGTCTCATCAACAGCCAACAGAATTTCCATGGAGGACAAATAAAGAGCATTTACTTCAAGTTCGACGCCGCCTTTTGCAATCTGCGCTAAAAAAAAAAAAGAGAAGCAACTTTAGTCCTAAAATCATTGATGAGAAATCGCATTCGCGTAACATATTTGCCTGTTCGTATGCAATATTTGTAATCGAACTTGAGGAAACGAGACCTGGTTCAGCCTTTATTTGAAGAGAAGTGTTTCGCGGCCTTCAAGTACCGAGAACGGCGAAGCGGGTCTGATCGGCAAGTCCGCTAGGAAGCAACGCGCGCCCACCGCTCGCGACTCGCCGCAAACACAGGCAAATGAAAACATGGCCCAATCCGTGACCTCATAGGTTCAAGGACTTACCAGCCGCCATCGACGTAACCAGCAGGGAGACGTGTTGGTTGATCTGTATAATCAACAGTTCGTTCTTTTAAATAGTTCACCGACTTTTGACATTGATTCTCAGAGTGTGTTGCTGAAACCGACAGAATTATAGATGGTGTAAGTGTGTCAGACAGTGAAATCTATGTGGGTATCGTTCTATTCATCAGTGCCAGATCTTGATCTATAGATCTAGTCTAGATGAATGAGTGAGAGAAAGCTCTGCTAGATCTATTATCCGGATGGAATACAAGAAATCCTCAGTGGATGCCTGATTGTGCATTGCAAGTACGGTAAATGTGATGAACTCAGGCTGTGTTAGTGAAATCGCCCTGATGTCATATTTCACTAGACTGTAATGTATAGGAACCCTGTGGCATTCGATGAAAATAAATCTTGATAATCTAGCTTAGTCTCATAAAACAGGAAAATGCTACTAAGTACTATATCTATCCTTACCTATAATTAGATCAAGAGGTTTGAACATGTACATAGATCTAGATTCTAGATCTGGATCTAGATCTAGCTCTGCAGTTCCATCAGATCTAACTCAAGGTTATGTAAGATGTTCTGTGATAAACAAGAATGGAGACAAATTTGTATTTTATGTTAATATTTGATTTATCAACTTTGGTCATATCATACAGTAGGCTATTTCTGATGAATCATCAGCGCATCAGTTTCTGAGCGTTGGGTCTAGTCCTAGATATCTACTTATGATTTAGATCTAAGATTATCAGACCTTTGAGCTATAGGCTTTACTACTTTAGTATAAGACATAGATCTAATTATGTAATCCAGCACTGGAATGTCTAACCAGGAGTTTTTTGTTATAATTTAAATCTGCATGGGGATTTAGGCCTATGGGATATTCCGTAAATGTAAAGCTATCACGAGTGATGAGTATTAGTTCTATACTGCTTATCAGTGTATGAAATAAACAACGTTACTTTTGAAGACGTGGATTTTTGTTTGTTTGTGGGTGTGAATGTGGCTTTCTATAAAGTTGCTTGTCTAGAAAAAAAAACAAACTAGTCGGCAGTGGAGTAGATCTAATGTGTATTTTTAATGTAGACCCATGATGTATGTATTATACAGTCGTTCATTATCAAGTTTTCTGGCTCTATAGACTTGCACCATATTATTACATGTTCAGGTTTTTGTTTTGGACAGATAGTGGGTAAAAAAAAAAATCAGGATTACTAAAAGGTTTGCAGATTTTGATGCACAGCTTTTGTCTCCTAGGAGGAAAACAAATAACAAGACAGAAGAATAGCTGACAACAGTAGCCGTAAGTGGGAACTACCTTTTGATTCCGGTCTGTTTATACCACGAAAGTTGTGAAAATGGCACATATTGATTACACACTGTGTTGTAGTGCACACTGGTCATGCCATACATTTATAACATATATATGTTGTGTATCAAAAGGCATTATTGTTGTGTTGGTAGAAGAAATTAGTGTAGAAAGTGTTCATCACAGATGCTCAGGATACTTATTAAAGTTAACAGTAGACAGAGGGTAAGAGGGAGAATTGAAACCCGCTCGAATGGAATGAATTAGGCTACCAGTGAAGTAGGAGTTCAAAGCAAAATCCTCTGACAATGAGGAACTACACCAGCACTTCCTGATTTGAATTAAACTTTGAAGATTTTGAGAGTCACAAATTATTAATGAAAGTTTTGTGCGATTATTTTTTAAAATTTAAATCATAACAGAAAACAAATCACTCGTACACACATACACAACTGTAACAAAAACTTGAAACACACAAACGAACAAAACCGTCATAGGAAAATGCAACTGTGCTTTTTAGTTACATGAATTGAATGAATTATAAAAAGTGAATGCACAACATAAGTTGCCGTAATTTTAATATTCAGTCCTATCAGTGTGGCACAGACTGAAGTGTGTGGGGGTTAGAATGAAGTACCCAATACAGCTAACATACTGTGCTGTATATAAAACCTGAGTTTATTTCAGCCAGTTTCCTTGAGAAACTTCCTTGAGAAAGATCTATAGCATGATTGTCTTTGTTAGTTTTGGAAGTCATAAATAAGCACTGTTTGATTCTCTTTTGCTGAACTATATATCTATGTCTATACTTTTTCATTTACCATCAAGTTTGGGTTCTTTAGTTTGTGCTATCACATAAGACTTCGTTGAGGAAACAATAGTTTTTCATTGATGACATTGACATGTTTCAAAGAAAAGCAATTTCATGACATCTGTATTTTTTATCAGAATTTCTGCTATTTTCAGGTATCAGACTAGCATTTTTAATAGTCTTGACTTGAGAGATGTTAAAATAAATGACCCTAGATTGATAAATGTTGAATTTATGGTTGGATTTAGCATCCAGAATTTGTCACAGAATATTACCGCTACATGTGGTTGTGGCATGCATACTCGAGTGCTTTCGTAGGATCATTTAAAATACTAGACTACTTTTATTTCGAACGAGTGTTACAAACTTTACAACTTTGACATCCAGACTGGAAAATGTAAGGTAAATGCTACTGGGTCTGAAAGAAATGAAAGCTGTATTACAAGCACATGTCAAGTGTAGGGCTTATGGGCAATGTGTCAGTGATATGCGGAAGTTGCATGTATCCTGAATAAATGCAAGTAGACTACATGAAGCATTTTCTTTCTTCAGCTTAATAATAATAAATATAGCTGACAAAACATTTGAGAATGAGCATTTGCTGTGGACAGTTTTGTGAAAAAAAAAATACATATTATGTCATCAAATGTTGTATTCCAGTTTCATATTTCATATTATAATACATGTTCTAAACCTTTATCATCTCTAACAATTTAAATAAGCAGAATATCTTGCTTGCTGAAAACTTTCACTGAAAATAACTGCTACCAGGTACTAGGAATTGTATGTGGAGCCTATTCATTGTAATTCAATGCAGCATGTATATTTTGCATTATTTTTATGTGATGTTTGTGATCATAGCACATGTAAAATAAGTATCACATTGATATGTCTCAAGAAATCAGATTCCATGAAATCAGATTCCATTATTGTATATAATATATCTTTGGTCAATTTTTGTGGGAACTCTGTTTGATACAGTAATAAGCTTTTTTTTTTTTTTTTGCAGAGGATGTGAAAGTTGGATACATCTGGCGTGATGGTAGAGACATGATTTGTGTGATTTTCCCTAGCAACGTCCAACTTCAGGCAGAACTTGTCAGACAAGGTGTTTCATCATTGGCCCATCCAACTTCAGTGACTCCTATGGACATTGTTAAGTGATCTCTTTGGATGTAGTTTAATAGACAATAATATCTGAATCAGTTGGAAGTTGTATATGGATCTATCTTTATGGACACAAAGTGGACCACTTGAAATGTCTTATGTTATGAACACTGTAAACCGGCATGCATGGACACCTTTCTGAGCTGTGTAACAAATCATCACCGGAGACTGCCCTCCCCAAAATGGGGAAAGGTGAGTACATATGTTGTGACTTATGTCCCTGTAGAGCTTTCTTGGAAATACCATTAATTTCATCCTTTCCAAATCACAGCTTTGGAGAGGCATTTTCCTCCTAGCTTGGTGGACCGTAATATATTCTCATCTGGGAAAAACTTTTACTTTACCTATAAAATGGAAACAAAAATTCTTAATTGATTTGGCAAGGCACTGTCGAAAAAAAGTGAGCAGCATCCCTCTCATGGTCATTTCCTGATCAGTATGAAATTGAGATTCCAGGCAGTGGATCCGGCAGCTGCGGACTGCTTTGCATTCTGAATAGGTCTGTCATGTGGATCTGTTTAAGGGAGCTGCATCTGTGATGTAACTTAACAATTAACAGTTGAATCTTGTTGTTATAATTGTTGTGCCCGATCGATGTGTTTTTCCACTCTTATATTTGTTATGTTAGTGTGACTGGTATTGTATTGATATCTGCACATTTCATTTTTTCTTTTGTCCTTTCTTTCTTTCATTCTTTGTTTCTCTCTCTTCTCTTCTCTTTCTTTCTTTCTCTCTTTCTTTATTTTTTCTTTCTTCATAATATTTAAAAAAAAATTTAAAAATTCAACTTTCCTTCTTTCTCAATCCCTTTCCTCTCATATGTCTGCTTTTCCCCCTCATTTTTTCACTTGCCCTACACAGATTGTGACTTTTTTTGCTCTCAGCAGTCTCAGTGACAGCTGCTGCATTGTCGCATAGTTGAGCATTCCCTTTATGAAATGTAATGCACATTATTTTAAGGTGACATATTTTTTTATGGTGAAAAAATCTGTCATCATCTGTCATTCCCTCTTTCATTCTCATTCCGTTGATCCATCGCTTCATGTATGTAGTAAAAATTCCACCCTTGAGCATCTCCTCTCCCTTATTTGCTCATTGAAACCAATCAGTGGGCATTGGTTTGTTTTTGTTGAAGTTTAACGGCACATCAGCACAATCATGGCTATGTTGTGCCAGACACGGTCGGTAAGATATGTTTACACGTAAGTAGAAGAGTGCGGGATAGAAGACAGGAGCAAAGGGAGAAAAAGAGAAGAGATGCCACCCCTGGAACGTCGAGGTTGGCATTCCATGGGAGACATCCGGCTAGTGGCTGGCTTTCAGTCACTGTGTGCAATGGATAATTAACAGGACATTAAAAGAAACACACACACGCATACATACACACACACACAAAAAAAACAATTCAAACACACAGGAACAGAGACGAAGGAAGAAGGAAAGGGTGAAAGAAAGAAAAGAAAGAAAGACAAGAAACAGATGAAGAAAAAAAATAACAAAAGGAAGAAAGAAAGGCAATGATCAACAGTGTATTCTAATGTCAAGATTTACTTTTGACAGGCATTTGTAGATGTGTCAGTGATGTGGAATACCACTACCTTAACGTTTGGAATTCTCTGTTTGGTATAGACTAGATCTGCAGAATGTCTGACACTGATCAGTGTGATTTTTTTCAATGTGAAGCTTTTTCTCTGCTTGAAACTTTTGCTTTTTTGGGGAATGGGAATTGGAAGGGATCTCCTGAAAGGCAGACACACACACACAAAACGAGGCATCAAGATCATGTCTTTGCAAGTTAATCTTGATGTAATATATTGACCTAAAAAAATAGATGATATCAGAGCATAATCTTTGGAGCATGGTATAGGAACGCAAGGAATTTGTTGACATGAACTGTGTTGCTGTCCACAGTTTCACCTGTGTTCATATGACAGATCCCAGATCCCCTAAAAGAACTCCAGATATGTCGAAATATGAACTCATGCATTGTTCATAACAGATCCAGTGAGATCCCCCCCCCCCCCCGGCCCTTGACCAAAAAAAAAATGTTATTTCTATTTACTTTTGAGTCCTTGACTCACCTATTCTATCAGTAGGCCACGTGTCCGAAAGGAGGAGATTTCCTGCTTATTTTCCGTCAGACTGTTCTTTGAGCATCTTTTTTTGTTTCAAGTTTCACATAATCTATGGGCTGGGCCTGTTGTTGAATAGGCTGCATAATATGAAAGGAACATTAAATTTTGTTTGTTTTTTGGGGGGTTGTTGTTAAAATTAATTTTGTCAGGATGGTGAGAGCTTCGCATACAATTGCAGCGCTCGGCAGTCTGGCAACGTACTGATCCAGATCTAGATCTAGGCCATTTTCAGTTTGCAGATGTACTGACTTAAGATATATTACGTCAGTTTTAAATTGCGAATCTGTGTACTTTTAATTCTGCCAATGTTAGTCAGGTGTTTGTGTAATGTGAATAACTGTGTTATTCTGTCATGTTGTCGTTTGTGGAGCAGGATAAGACAACATGTTTATCTCAGTCCTGCTTTGCTGCACATATTTTTTTCGCTGTTAAAGTGCACGTGCCCCGACGATTCGTTTATTTAGAACTAGGTCAGTTTCAGTTTTTGTGAAATTGCTCGCCGTCGGTGCTTTTCTTCGGGGCAAAGTTTTTGGGACGACAGATAGATAGATAGATAGATAGATAGATAGACAGACAGACAGACAGACAGACAGACAGACAGACAGACAGACA
>JBCAUA010028806.1:0-12378 GCA_038406235.1 Peronia verruculata
TTTCAATTAGTGCCAAAACTTGAAATAGTCATATTTCATCATTTTTTTCTGTAGGGTGGGGATAGTTCTACCTTAAAAATGATTGAACCAAATACATTGTTTCAGTTCATGTCTTTACATATCATGTTTGTTTGTTAATTTTTGTGGTTCAAAAACTACTTGAAAGTATGAGATCAGCTGCATGTCATTACATTTGCTGTGTTAGCTGCCCCAGCCCAGGACTACATTGTGGCCAGCACTCGCATCATCACAGGGGACTTTCTCGTAGATGAACTTGTCGAAGACACAAAGCGTTACGGACGTCATGGAGAACCACTCTACTAACCCCTCTCTCTCTGTGAAACTTTTCTGTACGGACTTTGGGGTTTGATACTTACGACTTTTTTCATACAATGCCAGCTGAATCAAGCTCGGCACACCCAGTGTGTTACTTTCACCATTCACCCAAACCAGTAACAGCTTCTAACATAATCATTGAACAGCCGCTTCTAACATAATCATTGAACAGCCAAAGTTACCTGTCTGTACTGTAGCAGTTTGTAGAATTGAAGAACTCAAATCAGTGCACCTGGTAGATACAACCATGTTCCTACCTCATCTTACCTTCGCCTTGTTAACGGCCATCATAAATAACCTGTGGAAGCGAGAATAGTTTTGAGATATGAAAATTTAAGAGAAAGTGTATTTAGATAGACAACAGCTGAAGACCTTCCCCCAGTGTGTTCCTACCTTCTCTCACCCAGACATGTAATTACTCTCAGGAATATCCAAAGTTGCTTGTGTGTTTAAGAGTCTTGAGATAGGAATAAGTATGTCGTATCAGTCAGGTTTTATAGATTTTACAATATGTTGAGATATATTTTAAGATGGAATATCAAATTTGGCTTTCAATGTTCATTATTTCACATTATGGTGAATGTCCAAAGAATCTCAACCAAACCTTTTATCCTGAAAACTATACAAATCAAAGTATATTTTGAGATGGAATTTCAGATTGGCCCTCCATGCTAAGAATTTCACTTTTCAATATCAACTTAACCCATCGTCGTTAAGAATTTTAAATTAAAATATATTATTAGATGAAATATTAGATTAACCTTTCAGTGAAAGATTTGCAATATGGAGGTAAATGACATGAGAATTCAATGTTACCATGTGGAACTAGATATTGTACATGAAGAAACCATACTTCAAGATTGATTTACAGATCATGAGAAAAAGTTCACTGCACAAAAAACGTGATTTAAAAGAGCATCATCCCTTTTAATTATTTATATTTTTGTAACAGTCTCCAAAGAGTTTTAGTTAGTAAGTCAATTCAAAATTTGCTGACTTGAAGTGAAAACAGTGGATTGAAAACAACAAGCGAGATAATGACTCTTGTCAGGCCCAATGCTGATATTAACAACTTAACAATCAGTCTCTCTCATAAGTTCTCCCAATTTCAGATTTTGGCAAGAAGAACATTGATGATTGCTGTTTTATCCCTATCAGTTTTCAAGATCTTGTTCATGAAAAATTCTGTTTCCTTCACAATCATGTCTCTCATATGTCCATCTAATACTACACATATTAACTTACCTTTAGAAATGAATTTATTGTTGGATAAATTTTTTGCCACTAATTCTAAGCAATAAGATACGGTATTCCTGTTGTTCTTGAGTTAAAGCTGTCACATGTTAGATTGTCTGTTACAGTATGTATTGATTTGCCTCTATGAATGATGGACATTTGAGATATCAAGCTGGTTTCTTCAGTAGTATGTCGTTTGAATGGGTCACAACCCAAATTGTACCTCTCTTTCTTGTCCTCTTAGCCATAATTCTTCTCTTTTTTCTTCAACATGACCATTTATTCCATTTATCCTATTTGATCTAACTTTTTATCACCAAGTTCTCTTGTTCCAGATGTTTGCTTACTTTTTCTCTTTGCCATGCCATCCTCCCTGCCAGTTCCCGCCCCCCCCCCCCCCTTTCCCTCATCCGCCTCCTCTCTCCATTTAACATGTGCTCTTACGTTGTCCGTTACATCATCACAGATACATTCTCATTGTCCTCTTCCCTTAATCTCTTCCACTCCACTTCACTCCTCTCTCCTCCCCCCCCTCCCCTTTCCCCATTTTACACTCCACATTGTCTTTCACTCCACCCACTTTTCCCTCATGATTTTTATTATGTCTCTCCCAGCCGTCTTGGTGGAAGGTATGATGGTTTATGGATGGAAGTTTATGGCCTACTAGAGCTTGGCTGATCACAACTAATTTGGCTCTAGTTCTGCCTTGGTGTTTCTTTGCTCCCACTTACCCTTCAGTCTTTCCACATTTATTCAGTCATTTTTGATTCTCTTCGCTCTTTGCCTGTTCTGTCCTTCCCAATTTCTTTTAGTGTGAAACTGAGATATGGAAGTCAGAAAAACAAGTCACGATTTAGTACATTGCAAAAGGAAGTGTCTGTTTATGTGGCTGGGTCTATCTTCAACACTTGTCACCCGCGCGTCAGACCTACATGTTAGCCATAGGGTGGACTTGCGCTGGTCGAGGGTCCCAGCAGGTTAAGCCAGTGGGGTTGGTCTAGTTCATTTTAATCATTAGGAAAAATGAACTGGCGTGTAGGGGAGAGGACTTTCTTTGTTTGCTGACAAGTGGGACAGGGCTCCTGATTTTTCTGTTATTATGAGTAACGTACTGAGACTTCGGGTGTAAATAGACTCTGCCTTTGCAAAAAGAGTGTGTGGTTTTTTTGGGGGGGGGTTAAATGAGGACTTATTATTTAAAATAAATGTTGTTTGTAAAAACAAAATGAAAACAAATGAGCAAAGCCTTTTCAGTTCAATAGAAAAAAAAAAAGAAAAGAAAGGGAGAACTTTTTAGTTGTTTTTCGCTTTGAAATGCCATACTTATTGAATGTCTGGGCAGAACCTTTTCACAAGTGGAGTCACTAGAAGATGCTGTAACAGAGGAATGAGCCAATAGACTACAAGTAGCAGAAATAAATATGCTAACTTTTGCTTAAATTATATTACTTTGTGTCAGTAGAAGTCAGACTTGCGCTTTAAATGAACTGGTTCTTTTTTTTTTCTTTTTATTTCCTAAAGGTTTATCTTGCACTTGTTATTTGGTGGCGGAACTTACAATCAACTTTATTTTCTCCCCCCACACAGATTACTGATATGATAGCATGTGTATTTTTTTACCAGTCAGCCTTTTGTTACCTCAATATTCAGCAGCTGAAATGGCTCGGCCCCATTTCTTGCATAAAGTGTTTATGTTATTTAGCTACTCGCAGAATTACTTTAATCCCGTCATATCTATAAATAACTACAGCAGTATCGTACTGGCTTTTATGTTTATAGATAACATTGTAGGTAACTGGAGTTTGTGACTTCCTTGCAGGTAGACTGGCATTTACATGTGTCACATCCAGTTTTCCACTTCTGTGCTAGACCTAAAAAATTGATAGCTTGAATTAACCCTTTGAACCCTGGTCACCAGTGCCTGAAAAGCCCTTGTCCTTGGCCTTCTAGGCCGAGAACGCACATTTCTCATTTCTTGTTCAATAACTTTTGTAAACACAAGCTCAAACGCGATCATGGGTGCAGACATTTGTAATCACTGTAGTCCTAAATGTCCTTGCCAAAAAGCAACCTATTGGATCTATTCTAACTGTAGTGGTGGACACATAGGATTGGAGCAAATATGTCAGCCCGGTCTACCGGGCTGTGAGGAATGTGACACCGGAAAATCTGCCCGTTGTATGGAGCTGTAGGGTTCAGTGGGTTAATGTGTTCTTTAAAAATTTCATCAAAACATTTTCACTCATTATCCAGAAAATACAAAATGGACCATAATAATATTGTTAGAAAATATTGTTAGGTATTGTCCCTGCAAGATCATGCCCATTTTCATCTTTCATTATTGAAATTTCATAGATAAGTTTGTAAGATGCATATCAAAGTGTACAAGTCCTCCAGAAAAAGAACAGCTTTTATTTTTGTACAGGATAATAAACTGTCAGTTGTCTTTACCTGAAGGAATACAAACAGGTCAAGTGAAATTTTGCATTGTGAGCTAGCCACCTCTTTTACAGGATTTATGCCATCATGATTAGGTTAACAATTAATTTAAGCACCTGTATCTTGAAATAAATGTGTGATAATTTGCTGATCCAGTTCAGGATTTTTTTAAACTATCCTTTAGAAATATTTATAATCTTATCTTTATTTTCAATGGAGATTAGTTTTGGCCAGCCCCATCATATCCTTTTACCACATATAAGGGATGTTTAACCAGCATAGTGAAGAGGGGAAAAAAATCACCTTTTCTTTCTTTACCTGAAATATATAAACATTATAGAAATTCTTAATAATTCATCTGTAAGAAAAATCTTTTTTCTTATAATGACAGTTTTTATCTTTTTTTTTTTTTTTAAGTCAATCTTTCAGACAGCAAAAAGAAAAGTTTTTCTTTTCCTTCTTTACACTGCTAGTTTTTAGACTTTGTGGGTTTTTGGCAAGGGAAAATAATGGGACTAATCAGAATGATCCCCATTTGATGACCCTCTGCAGTGGTTTTAAGTTGTCCGTTTAAAATGTTTATAATCCTTTTCTTATTCCTAATTCGCGAGCTCAGTTCTTTGTTGTCCTATCTTCATGTTGCACGATTTGGAGATATATATATGTCACGTGAAAAAGGGATAGTAAATCTACCAAACACTGTAGTCATTTCACCTGTCACTTGCCCAAACAGGTATATTTTGAAAATCATTTTGTCCCATCTTCGATGTACCAAAACAGTTGCTAAACACAAATCATCAATTTTCTCAAAATGTGAAAAATGGAGATAGGGCAACAGAGAACTGAGCTCACAAATTGTGTAGGCTCCTGCCTCAGTTCTAAGGATTAGATTTACATTGTGCCTGTCTGCGTATACTTCTGATTTAGAGCAGAAAAACGCCAGTACACATATTATTTTCTGGTAAAAAAGGTTTCAACATGAAAACACAAATCTATATGGACTTACCATTCAACCAAAGACAAGGGTCCTGAAACAAATATGTGCAGTGCTAGGCCAGTCAAAGAACTTGTCACTTGACTTACCACACCAGAATATTACCAGGGTGTTTTCATCCTGGCATATATTAGAGCATATATATCTTGCAGCCAGTCAAAATGAGACGTATGTTGATTTTTCACCATATGGGGTTTTTGGATTGAAAGCTTATTTCATACCCTTTCAGATGGTGAAAAAAGTTTTGAGCTAGCTTTATTTTAGGCAGAGATATTGCAGTTTAAAGAGACAAGCCAGGACCCCCAGCAATGACTGAAATTCCGAGAAAATCTAGTTTAACTCAACGGTGGAAAGCATAAAACTATATACTTTCTTCCCATTAAAACCTGATTTTAATGAGGAAATAATGTATAAATCGAGGGTAAGACCGGTGTTATCATGTTCAGAGATAAATGCACTTTCCATTTCTGGTTCCCCGTCATCACATTCAAAACCTGATTTCTCGGTTCTAGCCCAGCCACATATGTCTCATTTCAACTGGCCGCGAGACATATGTGCACACTTCTTCATGTATGACTTCCAGCTCTGTGGTATTTTGAAAACTATGTTTTATGATAAGTGTTTGTGTACAATTGCTCCTCACTGCACAAGTCAGCTCTTCGATAGCATGGGATGTGGTGACCAGTTCTTTTTCTCCTTTAATTATGCCTGAGCTTCCCGCCTGTATTGACACTATCAGTTCCCTGTATCACACTTGTCTTCAGTTCTCCCAACCACGCAGGAACCCCATGTCACAATTTATGTTCTCCATTTCTGCAGTCCATTTCTTTTAAGCTTCCCTGATGTCAAATATTTCCATGAAAATATTTTATTACCACATGTACTGCTAGTAAGTAAATATGACGATAAAAATTTTTTAACTTTTAGTCCTTTGTCTCATGAAAGAAAATAGAAGTATCTAGCAGCTGCACATTGCAGACACTAAATAACACTCCAACAAGATTCATTAGAAAGTCTTTGTAGTCACAGGCTATCATAATACTCAGTACTCCTATGTTTTCATGAACATGTCATTGTAATGCTTATACTGATACAGATACTTGTACTAGTGCTTCAGTCTGTGATTTGATTATTGTTACTACCATACATAATAACATGATCATGGTGTTATGCATCCCTGCTGATAGCATCCAGCATTTGCATTTTCTGGGTATTGGATGACACGCTAGCTATCCACCATTCCATCTACTACTGTGTAGTAAAGTAATTTATTTTATTACCAGACAGATTTGTGCTAGCCTACTCTATATACACCATAGTACAAAGTAGAAACATTTGCTGAACTTAATAAAGTTTGAGCTAAGAAAGAGCATCTTGAGAATTTTCTCTGTTGACTCAGTGTAAGTTCGGAGTTCTATTAGCCTGACTTCATTTGTGCTAGAGTACAAATGTTTACTAGAAATATAAAACACTGAATGACCATGAGATATCTTGGTGGTTTTTAGGTATTTGTAATGTATTATGTAGTGATCTTATAAGTCTTCACAAAAGTTGTGACCTTGTATTTCCTCCCCGCCAGGATACAGAGGCACCAGCCACAATAGTACCCAGATTGTAATGCTTTTTGGAAGGGACATGAGAAATCATTTAGAGTTTTGTGTAATGCCTTGAATGTCCTATAGTTTATTGTTATAACTTCATAAGTTAGTGTTGTTAATAACAGAAGTTATATCTGTTACTGCCACTGAAATATTCCCACCATTTTGCTCTGTTGTGACCATGTCAGTTGTTGGCCCTTGTCCATTTTTTTACAATGACTTCTCCATTCTCACTCATTGTTTCACACAATGACTTCTCCCTTCTCTCTGTCACAGGTGGGACTGACTATGTCATTGCCTCCACATGTCTGATCAGTGGCAGCCGATTGGTTAACTCACTCAAGGAAACCATTGAACCTGTCAAGCTGAATCCTTTCTAATCGATTGGCCTACCCTGCCCATTATCTTTTGTTGGAGAGGACTTGACAGACAGTGACTGATGACATGTCATATTCAGCATTAGCGACCATAATTTCAATCTTTTTTTTTTTTTTTTCTTTTCCTGTTTAGAAGAAAATTGTGGAGTACAAATTATAAAAACTTTTGAATTTGTTGTAAGGAAAGAAACGAAAGAAAACAGTTTGGCAAATGAGTAAAAAGCCTTAATCCTCCAATGTGTCGTTTGAAAATTGATTTTTTTTTTTTTTCTTTTTATATGCATCAGCATGCATAAAAAAATATAGTGAATTGGTGTGTAGGAAACTTTTCTTTTCTTTGGCTCATGCATAAAGTAGATTGAAAAGTACCCTTTTAGTTTGTGATAAGATTATTTTGCTTGGGAACAAACCTTGTGATGCCAGGTGCATATGGGTTATCCATTGTCTACAATTCCAGAATTCTGTATTGTAATTAGTGAACACATCAAACTTTGGACACTATTCAGTGATTATTTTATTGATAACTTATCATCAGGCCTTTATCATGTTACATACAGTTGTATAGGGTCATCTGTGCCTTCAGTAGTAAGGATAAATATACGTCACTATTTAAAAAAAACAACAACAAAATGACAGTGAAGGAAAAAGAAAAGAACAAGAATATGAATTTGGCTAAGAAAATTGAAGAAGAGATGTTCAGAATGATAAACTGGTTGTGAAGAAGATGAAAGTGTCCATGTGTGAAAAGGAATGTGAAGGGAGAGATAACAGTTAAATTTTTTAAGAATGCTGAATGCATTGCTAGATATGGGATAGATAAAGGGAAAGGCATAGAGGCATGGAAAAACAGCCTCTGTCATGTTTGTAATTTTTACCGTTCCTAATCGGCCGAGAACATTTTAATTTTGACTTCAATTAGAATTCATGGAAAAATGATGGGGGAAAAAAAAAATCACCATACAGGAAGTTAATCCTTTGAAAGGTAAAGAAAAATTAGAATAGAGAACAGTGAAATTTTTTTTTTTACACAGTTACATTCACAATCACACACATCAACAAATGCAGTTTTGTTATTTGTGTTTATGTATGTTATATAGATCTACATGCATGTTGCAACTGCTTTGATGTCCAAGTGAGAGAAAGTCAATGTAAAAAATGGTCAGATAGATATGAGACGCGACACGATGAAATCAGGCTCTCATCAAATTTTGAGCATATGGTGTTATTGGTATCACTGTGAAGATTATTCATTTCCCTTTCAGTGTGTGAAAAAAGTATTGTTCTACCGTAAGTAGAAGTTGAGATATTGGCCATTAAAGACGATGGGGGTGACCGGTTGCTGCAGCTGAATTTAGTGAGAAAATGGCCAATCACTTTTGTAAATCCTTCTTTACCTTTGTTAGGCCATGCCACTAAATTACAATTTTTGGGCCTTTCTTGCTTCATTTCAGTCAGTTGAACTCTGAAACGCACTTTTGGATTGATACAGATGAATAGTGAAGAAAAAAAAAAACATTAAAAATTCACTCACTGTAGAAAAACAGGTGATTTCTCTGGTCAGCTCAGTTTGACGAGCACCTGATTTCATCCTGTCACGTCTCATATGGTAAAAATCTGTATCACTGAGGCTGCTGTGATGATGGTGATGAACAGTAACAGTGAAGTTCATGTATGAGAGGCGGCACCGCCTATCACATGTTTATGTGAAATTCTTTCAGTTATTTATATATCCTAATACAGTAATTTTCTCTCTCTCTTTCTCTTCCTCATTCTTTCTTTGCGTTCTTCATCCGTAGACATGTCTGTATCATTGTCCTGTGGGCAAGCACATACTTAGGGATGTCCTCTTTGTTTTGTTCCTTTCTCACTAAGGGATGAGAGGAAAAAATGTCAAGTATATTCTTTTTTAACTGGATATGGTCCTGGAAAAAAAAAACAATGATGAAGAAGTGGTAATAATTATTGAACACTGCTTGAAAATTGCTACATAAAATATGGAGTAAAAACATGTTTTCAGTGAGTCAGGCTTGATCTTCCAGCTTAGCGATTAATTTGCCACCCACTGGCCCTTCATAGAAGTCCTTTGTTAACTACACTGCAGGCCAGCCGATGTAGTAGAAAAGGGCACGATATTTCAGGCTGCTGTTACTGTTTTATTTGTTGTTTTAACTACATTTGTCTCACAGCCAGTCAAAATGAAACATATTTCGATTTTTCACCACATGGGGTTTTTGGTATCTTGTGAAAGCTTATTTCATACCTTTGAACTGGTGAAAAAAGTTCTGAGTTATCTTTATTCTAGCCGGAGATATTGCAGTTTAAAGAGACAAGGGGAGACCTCTCAGCAATGACGGAAACTGCAAGAAAATTTAGTAATGAACAGTTGAATGCATTATCTACATGCTTACCTCACAAAAAACTGGATTTCAATGACATTGTTTTATTCAGAAATGAATGTACGTTCAATTTTCACTATAAAAAAAAAAATTCAGTATCTGAACCCTCTCATCACATTCAAACCCAGATTTCTTGGTTCTAGCCCAGCGACTTGCGTCTCATTTGGACTGGCTGCGAGGCATTTACTATAAATTATTGTCTGTCATGGATGGATAGTTTTCTTAAATGTCATACCTTCAAAAATAGTTGCCTGATCAGTTCTCTTGCTGTTGGAGAGATGTTTTTTCACCTTGTTGTTTTTTTGCTTTTTTTTTTTGTGTGTGTGTGCAAATCTTGACAAAGTGAGTTGAGTGTGAAATACAGGATCAGCATGTACTCAAGTTCTCAATTACTTCTATGCTTTCACACCATGTTTGATGAATAGTTGGATTTGTGCCAATTAATTATTAATTATGAACATCATAGAATAGTACAGTTGTTTGTTTGGTTATGTGCTGTATTTTGGTATGTACATATTTATCAGTCATATAGTGCTGTGAAAAATTAGGTACACGTATCTCAGTCATATTATAAGTGATATACATGTACATATACTTAATTGTTCACACCACATAACCAAACAAACAACTGCACTCATGAATCATAACAAGTTTCATTCCGCATACATGAAGCCTATCTGGGTGTGGTTGGGAGCACATAATGTTCAGTTTGACTGTGCCTGACTGTGACACATTTGTGACATACATGTCGACTCACCACCTAATCATAATGCACATAGAACAATGCCTTGTGTTATATCTGGTTTGACTGGGCTTGTTCTGAATGCACTGTTCAATTCTGGCTTCAGAATGCATTGCGTTTTCCTGTTATTTGATGTGACTGCAAGGTTATGTGTATTTTATATACACACACTGATGAAGTACGAATATTATTTGCCAATGATTCCAGAATACTTGATTCAAATTGCATTTTAGAATGCCTTACTTTGTTACGCTATCATGATCTAAGTCAGTGGTCCCTAATCTTTTTATTTGCCATGGACTGTTCAACGTTTGACAATTTTACCGCCACGCCGGGGTGGGGGGTGGGGGAGGGATAGTGCTAAGTGGGTATGTCCGTAAGTGTATCCGTATGTGTTATTATCTTGAATAAGAATAGATTTCTGTCACTGTGATTCGCTTGTCAAGTAGCATGATAATAAAAGGCAAATAAAAAATCATTACTCAGATAGTAAATAAACTGGAAATAATTAAGTATTTCTTGCACCGCCCGGTACCAGCTGCACCAGTATTGGTCTACAGCCCAGGGGGTGGGGACCACTGATCTTGTTTCAGAATGTGTGCTTTGACATGTATTTGACTGATTGTTAATCTAAGAACAAACTAGTGTTACTTGTATAGAATTACTACAATTTAACATTTTTTTGTCACCATAGCGTGATTCAAGTTGTTATATTAGATAGGTGCACATGTTAACTATACATTGTTTTAGAGTGTGTGATTTGATAGGCAGTTCAGACTACATTGCATTGTCTGTACTGTTAAGTTTTAAACATACTAATGTTACTTGTATGGAAGATAACTGAAGTGATGCTTAGACTACATGCAGTTTTTGTTCATGTTAGGAGGATATAAATGCTAGGCTCATTATTTCAGAATGCCTGATTTTATATGGAAAACAGAGTACATTTCACTGTTGTCGTAATTTAATGATTGATTATGTGAGAGCGATCCTATGCTATATGTATAGGGTCACCTGAGGATGGCTCAAGCAATGCCTGATCTATATGCCATTTTTTTAATTGAGGTATTAATCATCATGCATTGATGTTACATGAAACAAAATACATGTATTATTTTTCAATGAAATCCTACTGTCGTTTTGTTTATTTTTCGTTTCTCATTCGCCTAGTCTTATTCATACTCGGACCAGATGTTTTGTTGTTTTTTTTTTGTCAGTGTTTGTACAGATTAAGAGATCTGGCAATGGCGAGAGTCCCACATAAATTGAACACGTTCAGCCTACTGGAGGGGGGAGAGGAGGGGAGAAGGGTAATGTTGTAAACAATCCTTCACCTCAGCTCGACATGACTGGACTACATGTAGATTGCTCACGTTCCTCAACAAGACGTCCTTTTCTTCTGTTTCGAGGAGAGAGAGAGAGAGAGATGTGGCATACGATCCTCTCCCCCCCCCCCTTTTTTCTCTTTCTTTCTCTCTCTCTCTCTCTCTCTCTCTCGCCTAATGCATGTGAACAAAAAGCAGTGTTAAGAGAATAAAGCGATGCAGATGGTTAGCTTTTTCTCTTGAGGGAAGTTACTATAGGAGAGGACGAACTGTGACGAAAAGGCCTTTTCTCAAGTGACAAGTACATAAGAACGGCCAAGGTACCCTCTTTATGGAGGCTGAAAGGCCTATGCAAACAAAAGCAAAATTGCTGGATAGCGATATTTCAAATCGTTTCCCCTTCAGCAATGATGACGCCCGCTTCGGTTTCAAAAGAAAGAAGAAGAGGAAGAAAAAAGAGTTAACTGGATATCCTTCTACAAAAACAGTGTTCTAAGGCTCCTCTCTCTTAGCTATGGTGACTGTCTGACATAGGCATCAAGTCTTTCAAATAGCAATTATCACTCGGCCTTCTTTTCTTTTCGTTTTTTTTTTCTTTTTAATTTCTTAATTGACATTACAAAGCTTCCGAGACACTATCCATGGCCATGTTTTGTGAGCAGAATACAATGTGCCATCATCAAAAACACACAGATGCGGTGATAAAGACAGAAAGAGAGTGAAAGAGAGAGATACCTCAGTGACACAATAGACGACATGCACACATGTACGCACACACGCACGCACGCACACACACACACACACACACAGAGCAAATACGATATAACATCAAAAACACAGTACACAGACACAGATAAAGAGAGAGAGAGAGAGAGACACATAGGGACATACAAACATGTTCACACAGTATGCACCCCCCCCCCCCTTCTCTCTCC
>JBCAUA010028817.1:0-12378 GCA_038406235.1 Peronia verruculata
AGGTAATTCGGGAGTTGTTTCCCTTGTCAAAAAACTGGAAGACGAACTCTCATAAATCGAACCCATGAGGATGGTCCAGGAAATTTCGATTTAAGCGGACTCGACTGTACTATCCCTTGACCCCAAGAGAGAAATTTGGCTTGGCCTTGTCAGACCACATCACCGCAGTGCAGTGCCACTGTACTTCCCCCGATATACATCAAGTACTCGCTTTACAGATGGGTGGGCTGAGGAAAATTGTGTGTAAAGTATCTTTTCTAAGGATGCAACATGCAAGTGTTGTTATTCGAACCACCGAACCTTGCCTCCAAAAGCCGCACCACAAATCCTGAGCTAACACGCCACTCTAGGGTTGACTTACACATCCGTCAGTGATTTCCTTCACCTTCCAGCCTCCAAATGTAAACTTAATCGTTGAACACACTAAGGAACAAAAACAAACAAACAAACAAAAAACAATGAAGTACCACAAGAATGGAACGGTTCACGTTTGTACTTGATTGAACCATTGCCTTCTTTTCAAATAAATTTGTCTTTAGAGACTGCCAACTGTTAGTTGGACAAACTGACACAGACAGAAAAAAACAGACAGGCAGGCTGACGGTAGACACGAGGCACAAAGACAGGCAGACAGATTGACAAAGCTACAGGAAAGATTGACATGAGACAGACATGACACGGACAAATGTATTGTAGCTTCACGTGTTTAGTCATTGAAAGTTTACTGCTGTGACACGTCCAGTGTGTGCATGTAAAGCTCATTCACTCCACAATGCTCTTTCTTTCCTGTTCTTCCAATGCTTATAGTCATACAGCTGATAATGTGAATTTTAAACACATTCACAGCTTGAGATGACCTCCATCAGGAGGTTGAAAGACGTATGTAGAACGTAACATTAACAGACTGGAAAACTCAGGTCATAAAATGGATTGAATAACCAACACACTGTACATTTCATTTTCATACGTTTTATTCCCACTTCACTAATCCACAACACAAATGCTTAAACCAACAGTAAATAAACTTTCCCTGACACCAACTCTTTGTATCTATCTGCAATAATAATGAATGATGTATTATACAATTAATGAAAACCATGTGTTGATTTTCAAATCCTTCAACGCAAGCACAAAAACTTATAAATCTGCTCTGATCTTATAGCAATATAATTACAGTGGAACACACTTTTAACCGCAACGGCTAAACTGAAAGCATGGCTGAACCGAAGGTAAACTTAACACCCGTTTTTTTTCTTCTATACTCTTTGTTAATGGACTAGTGATAAAACTGAAGTCAATATTTGTGAGAACACAGCTGAACTGAAAACGATGACCCTGATTTTAGTTGAAATCAGCAACTGATTCTCATAGTCAAACATGCTTAGTATACTAAATACTTATCATCAAGCCTGAGAAAACTGATGCGTCATGTTTAGCAACTGCTTTTGCTCATAGGAGGTAGTACAAACTCCAGATAGACCTAAAGATTGGGCAACAAAGAACTGAGTTTGAGATATGTTTAAACTGAAATAATATGTCCAGTCCCTAAAATTTTTGGTTTAACTTGTGCAATGTTGTAACAACCTAAGATTTGTACAGAAATACATGTACATGTATCAAGTCTATGTTGCTTTCAGGAGATGTGTTCGTGACAAGAGCTCTTACATAACATTTGCACCTTTGTTTTTCACACACAAAAGCAAGCAAAGTCTTGTTGTAGCTCACAATGAACTTCTGTGAAGAGAAAAAAAAAAATCACAAAAAAAAAAAACCCAATGAAGTACCACAAGTAATGACATCACTGATTTCTTTAAAAAGAAAAAAAAATTGCAAACAGAAAATTGACACTTCGCATTTGAGAATACCTTACATTTGTGTGCAAGATTGCTGCTGTAAATTAACAAATGCTTAACAGAAACAGTGAGGATGGGAAAAAAAAAAAATCCATGAATACCAGGACTAGATGATCATTAGTTCCATTTGACGAAAAAAAAAAATACACGTTATGTAAGTTAACATAATAATCAACTCTGTGAATGCTTTCTGTTGAAGATGATCAGGAAGCTTAAATTTTCATAGAAATGAACAAAATCAAAGCAATGTCATCAGCCATCAGTGTGAATGCTTTCTTTTCAAGGAATTCAGTTGTTCATATTTTTCTAGATTTCCGTAGAAAAGAAGAAAAAAAAAAAGATCAACAGTAAAATAACAGATCATAAAAAATTGATCTGCTAACAGCAGACGACTAAAGACAGCTAACTGTTTTCAAATTTTTACAAATTTCACCAGAGGCCTCATGGACTGAACTCAATGACAGACAATGACCTTTTGTTTTGTTACATTCAGTGAGGCTGGGCATGTATTCACTTTGATCTAGGCCAAGCTGGGAAACAGGAGAAGAAAATAACAACTCTAAGGAGAACTACTGTTATAATTGGAAAAGCAAATGAGAAAAAACATGCACAAACAAACAAAAAAACTAAAAAATACATGTAGTTTATAAAACATACAATGTGAGCCAAATGAAAAAAAAAAAATCACGAACATAAAAGTCTGCCCTCCTGTACAACCCTCATCTTTACTAATTTCCAGCACATAAAAGTTCTTGGGTAATAATGTAGAAATTACAAGAGGTTTATTCAAACTAGGCTCTATGGTACATGAACTGCAAATAAATGGCAAAATAACTGGGCAAGAAACAACATCAAGGCTTTTACATGACAGCCAGCTCAATACTGAGTGAAACAACAGTACAGGGATAGCAGTGACAGGATGTCTCATGTCTGAAGGATTACTTTTGGCCTTCTGGAGTCTTCAGAACAGTGTCTGAAATCCACTGCAAATAGGGTGCATTGCCATTGTCAATCTGAAAGAGACAATAGAGGGTCATGTCATCTGGGGGGAAATCAATGTCCCCTTTTCTCAAAACAGGCAGAGTGTAGGCGTCGTAGGAGACAACAAGAACTGAACAACAACAATAATGAAAAACAAAATAAAATACAGTGTGCAGCAAAGAGCCACAAAGACTTTATTCTGACCCAGAATCAGGAATAAAGATTTTGGATCAACTTTACACACACACACAAAAAAAAGAAGATGAGGGAATCAAAAGTATACGACAAGTAAAAAGAGGAGGGAAAGAACAAAGAGAAGAGGGAAACATCATTTCTCAACAAGTAGTTTTGATATTCAAATAAATCCCAACACCATCACCATTTGACCATCATCACCAATAACTTTCATTCTCATCACCCGCATCATCACCACTGAAATTCCAATCACTATAAAAATCGATTGTTTCATTACCTGAGATGAGATGACTTCTGCACAATCATATGGATGATTTTTCCTGAAAAAGATCAATGTCGCATTCCTTTTACATCAAAATCTGGACAATTATATATTTCTTTCATTTATAAATCCCTACCATGGACAAAAAATTCCAGCTTATACACTGGCAGTGGCACCACAGAACCGACAGATCTAAAATAAACATCAAAATTGATGGAAACTTTTGTCTGGCAAAGGGAATTAATAGAGCTGGTCAAAATGATCTCCCCTTACATGAATTCGGGCAGATAATCTGCAAAACGATCCCCAATTTAGGCCTGGATTTCTGTTTGTCTCTGCACCCAGACAAAGTGAGACACAAGTTGCTGGGCTAGATCGGAGAAATCCGTCTTTGAATGTGGTGAGGGGGGTCAGATATCAAATTTTTTTTTTACTGCAGAAATCGAAAGCACATTCATTTGTGAACAAGACAGTACCGGTCTTACCGTCCATTCATAAATATTACTTCATTAAAATTAGTTTTTTGTTAGGTAAGCTATATAGATTTATGCGTTCGACCGTTCATATAAACTTGATTTTCTCTGAATTTCGGTCATTGCTGGAAGGTCCCCCCTTGTCTCTTTAAACTGCAAATATTTCTGGCTAGAATAAAGCTAGCTCAAAACCTTTTTCACCACCTGAAAGGGCATGAAATAAGCTTTTACATGATATCAAAAATTGCACACCACTTATATCGACATCACTTACAAAGACATTTCTCTTTTTTTATCGACATGGTGTACTAAGTCCCGATTTTTTTTCCTTTTTATTATTAGTAAAGAGATTCCTGTACGTATACATCCTCTCCTTTTGATTTCTCTTATATCGACATGATGATCAAACTCGCTAGGCCATGCAAGCCTTACTTTTGTGCACAAGAAATCTCCTCGCTCATTCAAACTAGGTTTTTGAAGAAAAGAGCCGTGTGCTCTTTGTGTAACATACTGGGTAGTCAGGGAGGGTGAGGAGTGGTAGGCACAATAGACCTGCACAAAACCCCATGTGGCCCCATGGTTCCGCTGGAAGGGAAACAAAGGAGCTTGTGTCTAGTTTGGACTACCTTGCTGTCAGCACGGGGGGAAGGGTTGGTGTGTCTGTTTTGTTTGTGTTTGTATAGATCAACATGTGACGCATTTACGCATCCACCCGCATGCTGTCTAGATCTAAATCTAGTCTGATTTGTGCAGCGAACTGGTCTTGTGTTTCATACGATTGTTAGGAATCACTTACATTGGTATCAGTAGTAGATCTAATCCATGCCGTTTGCATTCCCGCATGCAAGATCTACCAACAATCCCTTTCAGGGCCAAATACCATAACAAAAAGTTAAAAATATGAAAAGACAGGTGCTGATTTTATCGCTATTTTCCTGATCAAGGGCAATAACTATCAACGTTTCGATAGGGGCACGGCTACTTCCCCATACATCAAAATACAGCACTATTATTTGCTATTATTTTAGTAACCCACCTCTGAAACAAAATAACACTATCTTAAAGAGGTTTTTCTTGTACTGACTTTCTCTTATATTGACACAAAGTGTCTGGACCCTTATAAGTCGATATATGAGGTGTGCACTGGATATGCAGGGGAGCACATTATTTCTTAAAACCAGGCCTTGGCCATACATTATCTCCCCTGTCTGAGAGATGTCCACTGTATTGACTGGAATGGGTGAGTGACTGAAAAAAGAGAACTACTGGCAGGACAGATGCTGATATTTAATTGTTCTGGAATTTTCAGACATCACTATAGCTCTTGCACATATGCATGACTATTTCTCACAAAATTTCAAATCATTTTTTATTTAAATGACTTTTCAGGAGTGAAGAGAAATAATGAAATCAAAACATCTCCAACTCTTCACAAAAACAGAACAATGTTATACTGCAGAATCCAATCAAAGAAGTTCTGTTATCCTTATGAAACAATGTAAAAATCAGTTCATATTAAAAAAATGCTTCCAATGTGTGTAGATAACAAGTGAAGCTGCAAAACTGCAGAAAGCAAAGTACGTTTAATCTTTCACTTTTCAACCTTTAGCGGGAAGCTATCTAATAAGCAAAGTTGCAAAGAAATCTTCAGAAATATTATAACTACTATTCCCTTCCCCTCCTCCTGAAAATTCCTAGCAATGACCTATATAAAAAACTTTTACATAGGGTGAATGATCCCCTTTAATTTTGAAGTAACGAAGTTTCTAAGGGATGGTTTAGACCTTCAACTGAAATGCATGATTTTGTGATGAGAAGGAGAATGCCATCACTGGTTTATGATAATGGCATTAGTTATTTTCAAAATTTCTGATAGACTGAGGAAAAACTATAGACCAGTCATGTGGTGAGCTATGCTATTAATAATTATCATTCTATTGAATTAATATATATCTCTATTGGTGAATTTCTGTCTTGCTAACATCATCTCAAAGCTTTCAGGCTCAAAAAGGCCATGAGACAGTAGTTAAACTCTGGAGTAATTCTGACCTATATCATTATGGCAAAAAAACTGACAGTGGGGCACATGTTTTGTTATAAAACAAACAACATCTCAGAGATATTGATGAAACAGCAAATGGTTCTGGTCAGGCTGATCTCAGTCATATGTGTAGGGTATCAATATCCGTCACATTCGACCTACCTGACAAATTCTGAGACCTCATCCATCTTTGCCGTCAGTGTCTTGATCATCTGTGCATGTGATGAAATGATAAAGCAACATGAAATTACTGTGTGCACTACCTGAAAGAGCGAGATCAAAACTGCAGAACAGATTCTTTCAGCTGTCTTTAACAAATACAGTATATGATACAATTTTATTTAACGATTCACTTTTAACTCTGATGACTAGTCTAATACTTTTGTTTTGACGGATACATATGGCGGGAACCCCAACAATTATAGGCGAATAATTATGTAATATTGTCAATTAAATGAGTTATTCCGGTCCTACATGACCAAAGCTGATATTCTGGGGAAAAAAAATGATTCCATTCCATATAAAAATAATTGTATGTGGCTATTGTAGCAAAGGACTAAGTTGTCAGTTTTAACCACTTATAAATGCCTTTTTGGCTGATCGTATCAGGCCTTACAGAAAAAGAAAACAAACTTTAATCCAGAATGTTCAAACCCAAAAACACTGTTTCATTCTTCTTGTTTTTCTAATTTCCTTGGTCGACTAACTTCTTCTCATCTGTCTATCTCCTTCTTCCTCTGACTCTGTCTTTTTTTTTCTTTTGCTTTTCATTACTTTAAAGCAAAAATTGAATTTATCATGTGTATCCAGTGTTATATGTGACCTATTATAAGGATATATTTTCAGAGAAAACATTTTCACTATTTCAAGCTGAATCACGCAAGGGAAACAACTCTGAGGAAAAAAAAAAAACAGCAAAAAGAAACAAAAAGATAATGTGGCAAAATCACACTAAAAACTAAAAAGAGGATTTAATATCCTTTGTCTGTTTCATAGATCTTAAAGTTGAACTACAACTGCAGTAATCTCAGCAGGTGAAAAAAAAAAACAACGGATGAGGAAATGGATATCTAGCAAACATATTTGCTTTTGATTCCAAAACAAATGATGACACAATGGGACTGGCTATTGAAATAATGATATAAAATCAAAGTCTGTGTTTTATTTCCTATAGTAAACATACCAATATCAGTTCTGAGTCTTCCTCAATTTTTCCTTCCCACTCATACCTGAAACAAACAAGCAGACAAAGAACTTGACCGACTGAATTTGGCTAACGTATTTCACTGACACATAAAATGTATGTTAAAAGTTCAGGGAGGCAGTTCCTCCATCTGTGATCAAACAATGGCTCTCTCGCTAAAAACGAAAACAAAGGGAAGAACTATGAAAAAGACAGCAGAAGCACCTGGGCCTTTCTCAGTGTATTCATTTCAATCAAACATATTAAAATATCTGGACAGATGAATGTATGATTTCTACATCACAACCAACACTATGAAACTAGGCACTCATCAAACTAGAGTGATGGGTGAAATTACCTTTTTTTCAAGGGTGACGAATTTTTTTTACACAGTTTTTTTTTTTTTTTTTCACAATCCTCATATAAAAATATGTGTCAGAGTATAATTTGATGAAATAGTATTGAGTGAAAGAGGGAAAACTCAGAAATTGTCATTTATTTTACATGTACATGTATTTAGTAACACAACATAATAAATTAGGATTAACAAAACCGATCAGCCATTTTCTCATTAACTTTGGGTGCAGCAGGTCACAACCATCATGTTTCATTTATTGCCAATATCTCCTCCAGTACTCAAGGTAGAATAAACATTTTTTCACCAACAGAAAGGGAAGTGGTCAGGCTTGATACTGTTAGCTCTATATGCTGAAACTGAGTAAAGCCTTATTTTGTAATGTTGTGTCTCGCATCTAAAAATAAGCTAAGAATAAAGCAGGATCTTGCATTTACATTTTGGAATACCGGATGGATGCACATTAAAATGGGGGGCTACAGTTCACAATTATCCAGAAATGTCTTTCAACCTGTGGCTCTGCTTCTTAAAAAAACTGCCTCATTCTGAAGTTGCCACTGATATTATAACAAACTGCCTAGATGAGTGAATTGCTTTGTATATAATGTTATTAAATATTCCACCAAGTGGGAACGAAATCTATTCTGGAGGATGAGAATACAGCATTCTATCAGTAGGCCTAATACATCTTTCTCATTCACACATGGAGATAAAAGTCAGATAGTGAAAATCAGCTTTATAGATTTGTAAAACTACTAGACCCGTATGTGCCTCTCAAATTATGGGACAATTATCTCATCCATGACACTGGTGATAGTAAATACACTTCTCAATTTAGGAGACAGAGCAAGACAAAGTAAATTATACAGTTTATTTATGAAAGTTAGAAATTTAACAAGAATGCGCATCTGCAGAACATCTACACATATTTAGATATTTTGATTTTCTGGATTTTCTGGAAATTTCGATGTCCATTCAAAACACCAGAGATAACTTAACACATGGATTTTGGGGTGATAGAGATTCACCGCTTTGAAAACTTGTTTTTCCTTTGACATCGATGACATAATATTCGTGCACAGTTTTATAATTTTGTTGCTGTTTTTTATAAAGATTTTTCTTTTCATCCCTCAGAGAATGAAATCTGTTGACACTAACCTGAGTGTTGATCTAGCTATTAATCCACATTGCGTGAGTGTGTTTTGATCCACATATAATGACTGAAGATTTGCACACAGGATTACCTTTACTATGTCAGAACGGACATTTTAGCATTCAAATGAGACAATAATCACTTCCCCCTTTAAATGCGAACAGTGCGAATGTTCATTGATCTTGTAACACTGCAAATTATTTGTCTTGTGCCCAGGGCAAATGAGTCATAAGTCGCGCCAGGGGAGTTCAAGTCACAGCCATTTTTTATGTTTTTTCTTTACTTTTTTCTCACTATGATACCAAAATATTTCTTTTTTTTTTTTTTCAGTTAAAAAAAAGGTTAAATTGACGTTTTGCGAAAAAAAAAAATTTAGTGTCTTAGTTGGAAAGTGGCTAATACAAAAATAGCCGTGTATCTTCGTTGCCCGGGGTGACTTCTGACTTATTTGCCTGGTCGCTAGACATTTAAACAACTGAAGGGAATAATTCACTTATGTAGTAACTTATGGCATTCACAGAGGGATATCTGCATTTATGTAAAATCATTGCTGAGTGTCAAGTAATCAAATGGAGTCCATAAGGTTCATAAGTGCCTTGATTTTTTGTAAAAATTCAGGACTTTAATTTTATACCCAACTTTAATACTGAAAACTCCAATAAGGAACCATTCTGTTGAATACATATAGCAGACTTGGTACCCATATTGATGCCTGGAATCAACTGCAATGAAGGAAAAAAAAAAATACATGTATATACGCAAAACATCACTTACACAGAGGTAACTTGAGGAATGATATTCACACAAGCAGCCAGTCTGTTCTTGACTAGTTCACTGAAAATCATGAGAAGAAATTATGAAGCAAGAGAAAAAGAGGGACCATTTTGTTCCTACATGGCATACAATTTTAATGCCTATACTTGTGACCAAAATAGTTGAAAAAAAAAAGAGGAAAAGATCTGCTGGAGATGGAGGCTTATAATATCATACAAATAATTTCAGACTCCAAAATAAAAAAATAACAAATACAATGTTTTTTCAGTATGAAGTTAAATATACAGTAGTCTCCGGATATAAGCACGGTGGCAGGACGAGTTGAAAAGCATGCTTATATGAGGAGCTTGCATAAATGCTGAGTGAGACAGGGAATGCTGAGTGAGACAGAGAACGTAACAATTTACACTTTAGACCTCAAAATATAGTTCCCGCAAGGGATACAACAACTTCTAAGTTGACAGGTGTAGCAGCGTGGCGAATTTCCCGGCCTGGGGAAGTTCCCGGACTCTACTCTAAGTCTACACCACACTACACACGCTTATTGTGTAAGGGCCGCTTTTGGGGGGGACACTTCAGTTTGATTTGGTTGCAATATGACTGCACAATACACTGAACAAAATCCTTAAGTTGGGGATGCAGTTGTTCTTTTTTGGCTGTTAAACACACATCGCTAGACCTAAATTAAATGTACCAGTATGCCAAACCTTGTTGATAATATAATCCTCAAGATTTTAAAGCCAGCACCTGTGACACTGAAATAATTTGAAATCTAATGTGGTAATTCTTGTCTTGTAAAAACTCTCCAGCTACTTCGATATAGAATCTCATTCTTTGTTATAACAGTTCTCCAATAAATGAAGACTCGCAGCTCTATAATACATCTAGACATGACAGTGAAAAATTGACTAATCAGAAGTTCAAAGTTTGAGGACACTTTGACATCTACAACGGCATATTATTCCAAATATCAAATTAAAAAATTGCCACAAAAATCTTGCCACTTCTTTGCTTACATCATTCTGACCTATCTCTACAATGGAAATAACTTGATAAGAAAAATGACCCATATCAATTGTGCTACCTTCCAATTATATAGGAATAAGATTATGATTGCTGATTTAAGTCCACTAGAACATGCCCCAGCCCTAATCCTACAATGAAACCAAACAATGACAACACATCAGCGTTTGACTGTAAGGTTAGGGTTACAGTACTTTCTAAGGACTTGAATTAACAATCATAATCATATCCCTAAATAATTGAATTTTATGAAGGGCATTAATCGATATTGCCATTTTTATACCTCTGGGTTGTGAGTTTGGTAGCAGAGATGTATCAGGACCATGAAAACAACGGCTTGCCAGAATCTTTGGCTGTTACAATAATACTGATTTATGATTCTCTCTCACCCTGCAATTTTTTTGCCGACTTCAATATTAGGAACAGTGACAAAGGCCATGGATGCTGTCCCCGCAGTGTAAGCTCGAACTTGACCTTCAGCCATTATTGCAAATCGACGGAGTAATGACAGCAGCACAGGCATATAAAGATCGGCTCCAATCACCTGTGCATAAAGATATAATGATGCAACAGACATGAAAAACATTTCAAAGCAGACTTAATCTGCCAAAACTTTATCATCTGTTTATAATTCATTCCAGAGATACATGTGATCACAACCATTTTGATCTAGATCTAGGTATACCTCTGTATGAATTTTTTTAAATATGATATTACACTGAGGAGAATATCCAACGGCATTAAAAAAACAAAAAACAAGACAAACAAGAAAATACACATGGGAAAAAATGTAGATCTACTTAACTTCCCTATTAAATTTGCACAAAGGTTTCAAATTTTTTTAACAAATCTGGTCTAGATTTAGACGGAACTCCCCCCCCCCCCCCAAAACATTTGTCATAGATCTAGTTCTCTAGATCTATTCTGTATTCAGTCAATTTTTTTTTGTATTGCTATCAGATCTAAAGTCTTGTTCTAGTATCCAATCTATTGATGTGCCAATTTAAATGGTTTCTAGCCTGGAATTAAAATTGATCCTCAAACATGTAGAGCAACCGGTAGGGCTATCAGACAGTATTACCAGTCTCTGATATAGATCTAGATTCTATGTCGGCTAATGCTAATATTATCCATGCTTTGGACTAACTGTATCTAGATCTAGATCTAGATCTACATCTAGTAGACTCTAGATCTTCAATGTATTAGATCTATATCTAGATCTAGACTCTAAATATCCCAGTGGATTTTAGATCTAGACAAGATCTAGATCTAGACTAGATCTAGCCTTCGTTCTCTCGAGCCGTTTAGCTACTAGATCTAGATCTAGACTCTACTAGACTAGATCTAGTAAGACCAGGATTCTAGATTTTAGGTCTAGTCAGTCAATTGACAATCCTTGAGGCTAGAACTAGATCTAAATCTATGTGGCCTCATCATAAGTAAACTGAAGTTGGCTTTAATTCGAGTTTTGTTGCTACTGATGGGATGATAATGGCCAGTGGATTCTTACCTTAGCGCCAAACAAAGGCCCGGCACTACGGATTCTCCTTCCCGGGAATTGTGGAACCAGTTCGGGTATTCCCCGTATCTATTTTTATCTTTAAGTTATAAAAAGTGCCAGATAAATAATAATCTAGAACTATGAGCAAAGTTTTCTTTCCTCTTTGTAAAACATGTACCCATAACTTTCTAAAGAGGAAAAAAAGAAAAAAAAAAAAAACTACTTGCACCATCATGAAATTCTAAACTTGCTTGAGTATGGAACATTTCTTCACTGAATGGGATTATACTTTCATGAACTGCAGTTGGCAGTTTCAAACAAGCGACTGGGTGTTGTAAAATGAGTCATTCTCAGGGGATTTGTAACTAGGCCTATGTAACTTTCCTGGGAAGCAAAAAATCTGCCGCTAGTTTTGTTCTTTCTACATTTTTTTTTTTTTTTAAAGTAATCTTTTTTTTTTTTTTTTAAATCCTTGGTAAGAATTGGCTGTGTGTGTGTGTGTAGGGGATGATTTTTTTTTTGGGGGGGGGTGGGGGGGGGGGGGGAGGGAGGTATTCCAGCTCAGTGTTAACCAAATTTCGTCT
>JBCAUA010028828.1:0-12378 GCA_038406235.1 Peronia verruculata
GTAGGTTAAAATTCTGAAATATTCATGAGGAGGAACCTTTTTTTTTTTTTTTTAATTATCAGAGTTTTTTTTTTTTTTTTAAATTTTTTTCAGAATTTTATGTCTCTTTTGTTTCAAACGAGGAACTAACGTGAGTTTTTTTTTTTTTTTTTCTTTGCAATGCTTGTTGTATATATGTACATCTTGTGCTTGGTAAAAGGAACTAGTTTATCTGGCTGAGAAAAAAATGCCCCATTATAATAATGTGGTGAGACGAAAGTGGCGTGCTATGACATCCTTACACAGACCTATGACAGGAAGATTGGATATCTGATTTTTACCTTTGAAAGCCCTGGGGTCTCCTCAGTTTGTTGGGTTTTTTTTCCGTGTTAAGTCACTTTTATTTCCCCCAAAGAGCTTTCAAGCCATTCCGTCACCAGTGATCTGAGTTATCGTGGGATTTTTCTTTCTTTCTTTTTTTTTTTTATCTTTCTGTCATTTTCCGTTACTTGCACACATTATTATTATTATTATTATTATTGTCACATTTCGCTACTTTTGCCATTTATTTAACAATTTTAACTAAGAAAAAAAAAAAAAAAAGAAAGAAAGAAAGAAAGAAAAAACTGAAATGTTTTCGATACAATGAAGTTATATACCACTTTTTTTTTTATACCACATTACCAAAACTCAAGACAAGGATAGAGAGCCCATTTCTTAATGGTAACAGCCTTTAACTTTTACATACGGAAAGGACTTTGCAGTTCTTTGCTTGTTCTTTTTTTTTAAATAGGTTTCTTTCTTTTTTTTTTTAATTAATGGAAGAAAATTAAAGGAGGCAGAAAAAAAGGGTGGGGGGAGGTGGTCAGGAACTGTATTGGGAATAACTTGGTTATATAATAATAATATGAGGAAGTAATTTGGTTGTCTTTTTCATTGATCTTTACGGTAAGTAATTTGTCCGTTACCGATAACTTTTTCAACCATAACCATAAGCTTTGGGGTGGAGGGGGAGGAAGATACGGTTATTATGTCATATTTTCATTCTGATGACGTGGTTACGAAATACTGAAGAGCCGTAGTTGAAGAAAAATATCTATGAGGTCATCTTTATTCATCAAAATTACATAAAATACAAAATTACAAAAGATTACAATGGATGTGCAAATATTTTCTGAGGCTACATTTAATTAATTTTTTAAACTTTTTTTCTAAACCCTAAAATTAAAACAAAAATTTAAAGTACGGCATCTTCCTGAAAGTTGAATTCTTATCCTTTCACCAGAGATGGGTCATAGATAAATCTGTCAGTGGCGCCAGAACAGCAGTTTCCGACAGTAATCTAGTTACGACAGTTATCCAACGACGAGTTCTTTCCTGTACTCTTGTGTTTATTTTATCCCTTTATTTTAAGGATTTCGAACATATTTTTGTCCGGACTTTTAAACGAGATATATATAATAAAGTACCAAAAAAAAATACCTGTGTAAAAACATTTATGGTTGGTCACAGTGTCAATAAGGGTATACTACACCAAGTGCCAAAGCCTGACCATGCCAAGTTTTATCTAGAGAAAGAGTAGGACTGAGAGAAATGTTTGATCTCCTGAACAACTTCAGACTTTGTTGTACATTCTGTGTATGATGTGTGTCCACGTATCGAGCTTCTTTGTTTTCACATTTCAGATGGTATACGTACATGTATAATGTTTTCGTGTTAGATACCATTATGCTGGAGATCTTGGGGGTTTCCATTTAATTGTTGTTAGTTTTTTCAAAGATTTCTTTCTTTCTTTCTTTTTTCTTTTTTCTTTCTTTCTTTCTTTCTTTCTTTCTTTCTTTATTTATTTATTTCTTCATTCTTCCTGTTCCTCTCTTTGTCTTTCTTGATCCCTTTCTTTGTTTCGAATTATCTTTCTTTCTTTCTATTCATCCTTCTTTCATTTTCTTTATTATTTTTTTTTTCTGTCTTTGTCTGTGACTCATTCTTTTATTCTTTTTCTCATCAAAAAGAGATTATTAATACGTTTGTTTTGCGGACAGCTGATGTAATTCCAAACTGCACTGTTCATTACCTTGGCCCGAGCATTGCTATGGCTTCTGTCTGGAATGAGAGAAATCTCCAATCTGCTGATGATGTGGGCGTTTCCTGAGGGCAGGAGACGAAACTGTTTGGGCTCGGTATGGCCCATTATGATTTCGTTGGCCTTGTGATTAGGCCGCCGGACTCTGCATTACAAGTGCTGAGTTTGATTCTTTAAGGGCTCCGACATTTCCCACCCCCCCCCCCCCTGGAAAAAAACAATTTACACTCATATCTTGCCTCGGTATCCAGATTACAATGGATGTCTGACTGCAGACAGAATGTTAATGTCAGACCGAAAAGGATTTGTGAGCGCTTAATAGGCATCTGCCTCGTATGGTTTCATGAATATTTTCATGAATCTTGTCGGGGTTTTAATATGATAATATTTTAATGTGGTTTCTTCCTGTACAGTACGGAAATAAGCGCTGTATAATAAATGCTCCCTGTTGTTGTTATTATTATAATAAGAACGAGATAGTTGTCCACAGGCGGCTGAAAGGTGACTTGAGAAAGTAACCTAATCGTGAGGAAATCAAGGGCAGAACAGACATTACAAGACAGACTGAAGGCCAGATCTGCATTTGCCGATCAAACATACTGTTGCTACTGTGATCGGTACTTGTATATAACATAGAACTGTCATATTTGTTACCTCATTGTCTTGGTGCAGTGGGGCCTCGCATTGATGCGCGGTTAAATAAAACCCCAACCCCCCAGCTTAATCTGTTTCAGATTTTGCTAAAAAGAAGCAAAATCGATCGTCTCTGCCAAGACAGAGTGTATCCGTTCCAAGACGAAGTTTGTCCATATGTCACGTGTAATACAAAACTATAATATCCATGTAATAGGTATATTAAATATTGTATGTATTAGTTGCTATAATATATCATATGATATAATCGATGTCTTTTACCATTAATGTATGTATTCCCATAGAAGTATATTTGCATGGCCGCACGGAGGCTTTTCATTACATATTCTGCTCAGTCAATATATCTTTTTACTGCCATTGAAAACCTGTCATGTTATCTCTACTTCGTAATAAAGCCGAGCTCTTTCTGTTGGATTGGATTTGCACTTTCAGCATCAGACATGCTAGTGCGCTATATCATTTCTCTAATACCTCTGCCATATGAAACTTAAAATTCAAAAGTGCAAATATTGAACAGATCTAAACGTTTTTAGCAACAGATGTTTGGTATATTATCTATGTGTGCCATTTACGGCATTGCAATTTGTATCAATTGACATAGGAATCAAATACGCTTTTTTAAGAAGTCCAGTTTTTACGCGATGGACATTTGTAAGTTCTCTAGTTCCTTCGTTTTCTTGTCTTTTTCTTTTCTTTTCTTTTCTTTTTTCAACAAATATTGTCTGTCTTTTGAAACTTCGTGTATGGGATTTCTTTGCATCATTGAATGTTTTTTACTCGGCTCAGTTAACTAAAGCTCACTATATAAAAGGACCGACCAATTTTTGGAGATTGATTTTAAGTTTACATCGCCTTAGAAGCCATCAAACAAAGTGCAGTGTAATGAGACCAATAGAATGATGTCAAAGCGAAAGACACTGATAACCACGCACTTAACTGATAAAATATGACCTAATCCTCCCGCTGAACTCTTCCTATAGAATCTCTGCTGGTTTGAATCTTAATTCAGAAAAGAGCCGAAAATCATAGCATTCATTGTACACGTTTGGTTTCATAACCTTTCATCTTACCTCGAGATATCTGCGATATGCGATACGATTTTTCCCCAAATGAATGTGGACCCGGGCTGTTGGTTCTAATTCACATTTTTCAATGTGGAGTAAAATTAACGGTTGCCATTCATGGCGATACTGAAGTGTCGGACAAGTCTTTCTGTCCCTCGTTCTTCCACCTGGCAGACAGGTCTGTTCTCGAAACAAATCTGAAGTCATTGACAGTGGTGTATTTTACTGTTTAAGTTTGAATGGAAAAGAAGAGGGTTGGGATTTTGTTAGTTTGTGGAAGGCATTGTAGGCTTTGGTCTTCAAACCCAGTGTGTAATGTCTGTGAGAATAGAACAGAGGTAATGCTTTCTGTTTCGAACATTCTTCAGCGCCGGGCTAATATTCTTTCTTTGCTTTGTTCAACGAAAAGTCAACATTAAATGAGGCAAAATGATAAAATTAAATCCAGCATAATTAAGTCCAGTAAAAGTTCCGGACTGTCTGTGATCCGTGATAGAACTGAGACTCACGAAAATTAATAAGAACATGTCCCTACCTTCGGTTAAAAAGTGTCCGAAATGACCAAGACTAGACAGTATTTTCATTCAGCAAGTTTCTCCAGCTTGGGCCGCTCAGCTGTGAGGAGTATCGCAATTTTTAAAAATATGTTTTCTTTTCTAAGTCTACTATTCTCTGTGTCAGAGAACGTGAAAGTCAAAATCAGAGTTGGCAGGGAAGGATCTATATGAAGTTTGAATACCACACATCAGGTGGGACAGATCACTGAGTCTGGCATTGTTAGTCATGCAGCTGATTGTTACGTTGTATTTTCTCATTTCTGCACCATTCCATTCTTTCATGGCTTACATCTGTCCCAATATGTTTGAATGTAACTTTTTTTTCCCTTTTAATGTGTATCAACCAGTCATTGGAATCAATATTTGTTGATATGTAATTGTATCATGTATCATCACACTTTCAAAACTGTTATCTATATTATCTATATCATGTGTTATTTACCAAGATTTCTGTTGTTACGTATAAGTTATCATTGATGAACTGGCTTTCTTTTAGTGCTTTTATTCGTCATTGGCCTTCATAAACATAGCCTTTGATGCATGATAATTGTATCCATATACTACTATTCATCGGGAGCAAAATCAAGTCAAGTGCATGTATCTTTTAAATCCAGGTCGAGATTTCAATGACTTTATAACTACTGTGAAACATAACCGATCTTCCGGCCAAGCGGTCTTTTTTTTCTGTTTCCTTTTATGTGTATGTTTGTGGTTATGAGAATGTGTTTTATTTCACTTTACATTGTTCTTACTTTGCACTTTACGGGAAATGTGGAGAAAATTAAACCCGCCGAACATAACTTACTTTCGAGACCCCTGTCTCAATCACTCTGGTCACACAAAGATCATTGATCATGCTGAAGACTGTCGGTGATCATGAACTATCTTGGAGCTTTCAATTCATATTTTATCCATTTGCTGCGTTTGTTGTTGTTGTTGTTGTTGTAATGATCGTTGTCATCATTGTTGTTTTGTTATTTTTATATCGCAATAAGTGTTGTTTTAATGCTTGTTGTTGGCAATGTCTTTGTTCACTCGTCCGGATATCTTGACATATCCAGTCTCTGGCATTTTTTTTTTTTTTTTAAATTCCAGGTATTCGTCTAGTTTGTGTGCAATTTTCCTAGTCCTATTAGGCAAAAGCCTTGAATCTTTCATCATTTGACAATAAATTTTAGTGGAGCATTTGGATTTGTTTTTTGCGCCTATTTTGGGGGATTGTGAAGTTTTGTACTTTTGCTTCGTACGAAGTGGTCCCTTGCGTTTTTTCTTTTTTTTTACAGCAATACTCAGACTTTGTTTGTTCCTCTTTCACATACGTTCAAGACTCGCGCACTTTTGGTGATTTTTGATTATGGGCAAGCCAAAACCAAATTTGCGTCTTACCTACCAAGTGTCTAATCTCCGGTCTTGAACAAGTCTCACTCGTTGGGCGTTTTTTTTTTTTTTTTCCCCACCTCTCCTTTACGACCATACTCGCTCCCACCTACTTTTTTTTTTTTTTAACACTTAACGGTAGTTATTATTATATTTTACTGTTGTTTTTATGATAGCATTGCGTTTAATTTGCACCTTCTGGTGGTACTCTAGTTTACATCACTATATAGATTGCTATTGGTTTGCTGGTACAAACATCAACGTGCACTTCTCATTGCTGTATTAGTTGGTCGCCGACAGTTTAAGTTCAACATGGCTATTCCACATCAGATAACGTTGTGGGAAAACCTGGGTTAAACATCTCCTGGGTTAAACATTTCCTGGGTCAAACATTTTCACCTTTGACAAGTCTGTTCACATACCGACGACTTTCATGTAGATGGCTTTTATGTAGACGTTGCTTTGATTAACATACGAGTACCCAGGGTATGTGTGAATACGCCTGATTACCTCTTGGAAATTACACTGTAGTTCACAACTTCTCTGTTCCAAGCAATAACATTTGAACGATTATATTAATGAGCCATTTTTTTCAGCCAGCTAGGTTACTTCCCTTTGCCAAGTACAAGAGGTGTAGGAAAAGCTTTGCAAAGAGGGACAAAATCACGTTTTCTCTTGTTACTTGATACATGTGGTGCAAAAAAAAGTATGAAAACAATTATCACAACAGGAAAAAAAAAACATGTTCACCACATAGTGAATTTTCTGTTAATTATATTTCACATAACTAGAGAAAAAGTGATATTTTCCTTCTTTACAATGTTTGTGTTACACCTCTTGTACTGGGCAAAGGGAAGTAATCTCACTGACGGTCAAAATGGCTCATTGCAGATTGAAGACGGTTTAGTTTTTAAAAGAAGACTTTTATGTAACATTCAAAGAATTGACTATCTCGGTGGACTTTTTTTTATTAGATATACTTGAGATGCCTTTCTTATATGCCAGCTATGGGACGAGGAAACTGCGGCAAAGAAGGCTGAAAGGCGTATATAATCGGTATGAGACAACAAGATCATAGAAGATTGAACTATAGAAAATGGAGGACTTCGGCAAAAAAAGGGGGACAAGCAATGTGTCTTTAAACTGGAACTGGTCAGTTTGCACTTGATGTAAAAATTCTTAAGTTAGCATGTAACTTTGTAGTTATTGTCTGTTCAAGCTTTAGATCTGTACAACTTATATGGACTTTTTTTTTATATATATATACAAAATATTTTTCTCCCCCCCCCATCTGTGCTATTTTTTTTTTTTTTTTTGTTGTTGTTGTTATTTGTTGTTTTTTTTTTTCTTTTCCTTCATAAAATGAGTTTGCTTTTTTAATATACATTTAGTTTATATCATCCTTTTGTTCTTTTGTTTTTGTTTTTAGTTTGTTTACTTGAAATGTCTTATCTTCTGATAGGGTTCGTTTTTATTAATTGTGGCTGTGTTTTCACTCTCCACTTATCCCCCTTTTTGCCCCTTTTGCGTTAAATGACCATTTATTGTGTTAACTTTTTTTTAGAATTTGTACGCATTTGTTCTGTAAATTTTTTTTTTCTTATGCTCTCTTCCTTTCATTCTGTCCTTTGTACTTGCGATTTTAACTTTTATTTTATAGTGCCCTTTGATTGCTTTTCATGTATTATTATTTTAAGCTATATATTATAATGTCAGAGAAGAATTTGTTTATCGTTGGATATTGATTTCTTCTTTTATTGATCAATAAAGGCTATTCATAACCCGAATTTCTTGTCTTGTTGCCTGGTTGCATTAGTTGTTGTTTGCCAGACTGTTTCTGGATTAACTTATTGGGGTGTCTTCTGGCTTTTCTTCTAGCTTTCTGACATGTACTTATAATGCCATGCACCACTCTTAGATATTAAGTATGCAGGTGGCTCATGACCCCAGGTTATTGTACTTTCCTGATGTTTACTTCCGGCGTTGCATTAACATGGTGAACTGCCTTGTCCAGCTTGTATCCAAGAAATGCAACATATGCTGTGGGTTGTCTGAGCCATGTTTTGAAGCATCAGAGATTTTAAGAATCAGTAGCTGGTAAAGACCAGGCATGTTGATAGACCTGGCTTGACAGGTTGAGTTGTTTGAAAACCCAGAAGTAAGGTTTGGAGAAATAAATTTGACGCTCTTATGGCACTTGATTAAGAAAGGTCCATATGTATTTCAAGAGCTCTTGTGTAAGTCATGAACGATGATGTCGTTGTTGCTGCTGCCGGTTTTGTTGTGGCTGTTTGTTGCTGTTGTTGTTGTTGTTGTTCTTGTTGTCTTTGTTCTTGTTCTTGTTCTTTGATCCTCTTCAAAGATATTGGTCCATTGTAAATTGACTTCCACTGATTCAAGCAAAATAATGATCTAATAGCAGAAAGACTTAATGACAATTTAACTTTTCTCTCTTTCTATTGTATTTTGTTTTTTCCTTCCTCCTTTGGCTTAATTTTAGACATTATACTCTGTAAACGACAACAATAAGTAGTCAGAAAGAATAATAACTACATCAAAAATGTCAAGCATTTTCCAAAGACCTCATTCAATATCCCTTTACCACTCATCGAATTTCACTCAGCAGTGAGAAACAATTTAAATGTATATAAATCCAAACCTGGACATTCTTTTATTCCTATTATTGGTAATTTGCTAATTTTACTTTGGAGAAAACAAAAGCCGCATGTCACGATCGTGGGGAAAATTTCTGCCGAATACAAAGTCGAAAGGTAACGAGATAAATCTATAAGCAGGTTTGTACCCTAAAATAGCAATACTGATTACCTAAGTCTGTATTACCGAACGAGAGAAGAATAATGCAAGTATCGATTTAGAGTGTCGTTGACTTTTTCAGGCTAATACTGTAATAGCAAAAGAAGATTTCTTGGTACGATGAGGATGATTTCGAGGAAACTGTAGGGATTTTTTGGAACATGTATCTGACACAGTGATCTTATTTCGTTTTCCAGAGGTAGGAGGAGGGCGCAGCTCGAGTCAGAATTTGAAACCTAAGGAAGACACTCTGGATTAATTACAAAATACTGGCCTTACAATAACATTAGCATGTGGAGGATATCATATAAAATATTATCACACATTAGCAAAATATATATATTGTACTTAAAGAAAGAGAGTGAGAGAGAAAAAGAACGAGAAAGAATGAAAGAAACAAAAGTACGAAGAAAGAAAAAAGGGGAGAAAGTAAGAAAGGACCGAAAGAAAGAAAAGAACGGAGGAAAGAAGGAAAGAAAGAATGGGTGAAAGACAGATACGCCTGAATACTTTCCAATATCACTCACCCCAACAGCTATGCAGGCAGCTATTTAACAAATCTCCGTACAAAGCAGTGCAACCCTGTGCGACAGAATCAAAGCTTCAGATATCGCAAATACATGCAGAACGATGTTTCTTATGTCACAAACGCTACACTCCCTAACCTCCACAGACCAAACCATATTGCATGTGCATCGACATTACATGTGGGTCAGACCTGCCTTTACAAACACCTCAACCTTAGTAGTAGTAAAACTGTATACAAAGACACAATCTCCAACTGCAGTCTAGTAATCTTCCCTCGTTCCCGAAATCCCAGATAGATTCAATGGTGAAGCAAAGTCAGATCGGGGTTCATGCCTACTGGAGTAAACTATAATTCTATGAGCTTTGAAACAAGGAATCTGGTTTCATCCATCTCTCGTGAGTATGAGAAGCTGAAAATATAATCCTGGTCTCTAAGGAAAATATTAAGATGACGGCAGAACGAAGCGCAAGGCTGGCTCTATTGCATAGTCAGGATAATTATAGACTTATATTCCAGCTTGGACATGAGCCTGTAGAGCGTAAACAGCCGTATAAAAAAATTGCATTCCAAATTAAGCTAATGACAGCCAGCTGGCTTGTTCGTGGAGATTTTAGATTTGTGAGGGCGAGATGAAAATTGGGCGTTTCTTTGTCTAATGAATGGCGGATGTAAATGTCATACTAACCATCTGGCCGTACACTTGGTCTCCCCTCGTTAGCTATGCTGCATCATCTCTCTCGGGGTGTAACTAAGCTTGGCTTTATCTGTCTGTTTCTCTGCCTGTCAGTGTGATTGTCTGTCTTTCTGTCTGTAAATTTATTTATCTTCTATTTTTTTTTGTTTTTTGTTTGTATCTGTGTGTGTATCTAGTGTGTCCGCTTGTTTTTGCTGTCACTTTTGTTTGTCTGTCTGTGTTTTTCTGTCAAGCCATCTATCTGTCTGCCCATCTGTTGCTCCTTCTCTCTTTCTGCCTATTTATTTATCTGTCAGTTTTATTGCCTGTATATATGATTATTTATCTATCTTTATACTTGTTTGTCTTTTATCCATGTCTATCTTCTACCCATTCGTCCATCATTGTTTGTCTCCTTGTCTTCTATGTCTTCTATTCTTAGTCTGCTTGTCTGTCTTTCTACGAGAACAACTTCGTCTATCTGGGTGTCTATCTTTCACTGTGCCGTCTGTCCATCTATTTGTGCGTCACTGTTCTTTATCCCAACCTATCTGTGTATCTATTTATACATCTATATTCCTACCATTGTTTTCCTATACAGGGCTTCCCATCAATCCTTGGATAACACCATACTTTATAACCTGTTGCAAATGCTAGTGTCTTAACTTTGGGTGTATATGTGTATGTTGGGGGGAGGGGAGGGGGCGTGGTGGATCGATATTACCTGTAAGCAAGATGACCCATCCTGGTCTAAAATAAGTAGCCCTATCTCTCTTTCTGTCACAGCACGACCTAAATTGCTCAAGCCGGACACCTGACGTAAGTATGTAAAACGTGGGCACAGCTCCTTTTCATTTTGTCGTATTTTTACTTTATTTTCTTTTTTTTTATTATTATTATCCCCTTCACATTTTAACCCTACATATGTCACATTTTAACCCTACATATGTCATCATGCATTTTGTGCTCTGGAATTTCCAATCCAAATAGCAACATTGTTGATGGTCTTGGTGGCCTAGGCGTTGCGTTTCAAAAAACAAAATCAGGTTCTAATCGTAATGGATCCTGAGATTTTGTGATTTACCCGTTAATTAGGGGAAAGACATTTCACACCCATTCCTAGACTCCACCCAGATAAAAAACTGATATCCGATATTAGACAGAGCGTGTTATTGTTAGAAAGATAATGATTTGAGTGTCTAACAGGCAGCCTCTTTGTACACTTTCCACGAAGCCGAGAACGTATATCAATGTCTCTTTTGGATCTACAACAAATAGACTGTAAAGCGGGTTGAGTCTGTTCAAGATTGGGGATAAGTGCCACATAAAATGTTTGCTATTATTATTCATAATAAATTCTTTAAGACATTAATGTCTTTTTTTCAACATAATTGTATTTTGTTATCCAGCAATCCTAACTTTACTGGCATTTTCTATCCACATTGTGAGAGTTAAAACGTTAGCTTTTTTGTTTTTTGTTTTCTGTTTGCTTGTAGGTTCGTTTGTTTGTTTTTTGTGTTTTTTTTTTTTTAATATTCCAAAGAGATTAACAGAATAGTCTCATGGGAAACAAATACGCAATTCCAGAGGGAAAAAAAACAGAAAAAAAAAAAAATACAGAAACGGATTATAAAACAAAATACGAGGCATACACACACACACGCACACACACACACACACACCACACACACACACACACACAAACACACACACACACACACAGAAATAGAGGAAGGAGGGGAGAATATAAAAGAAAAGGGGGAAAAAAAACGTGCCCTAATTTTCAAAGCACTAATTAGATCGAACATTGTCTATTCTGTTTGACATTTTGACACCCGGTATTATCCCCCCTTGCCTATCCCTCTTTAATCCCCTCCCCCCTCCCTCCCCCTAGCCCTACCTCCCTATCCCCCATTCTTTATTCTTTACTCTTTTCTTTTTTCTTTTTTTTTTCAATTTTATTTCTTTTGTTTTTTTTGTCAAAATCGATAGACTTGGAGTGAGTGGGCTTTAATGAACCAATGAAACAGGAGAAAATAATGCTACTTGCTCAAGACCTGTTATTAACACTAACCCAAGCTCTGGGGCAATTCGATCTACCTTTTCCTTTCATAATGAAAATAAAACTCTATTTTTGTCCGCCAAACACGCTCATTAGGTAAAGAAGCAAATGTTATCTCGGCTGACAGAGACAGGGTAAAAAAAAGAGAGAGAGAGAGAGAGAGAGAAAGAAACTAGAGCTAGATCAAGTTGGGGAGAGAAAAAAGAAAAAAAAAAATGGAAAGGGGGAAAAAATGAGATGATGTAACGACTCTGTTCGCCCGACAGGGATTCAAGGTATCAACACCAGTCTAATTGTTGCTTTTTAATGCACAAAAATTCACTCTGTTATCTTCTCGTTTGCCTTTTCTTTTCTTTTTTAGATTTTTTTGTTCAGCGGGTTTCAGATTTTGTCTGCCTCGGCCTGACCTACTCTGCTCTCGCCGCTGGTTGGTTTGTAGCAAGAGCTAGACTTTTGAAATCAACAGATGAGCTAGGAGTAGGATCTATCTATCTATCTATCTATCTATCTATCTGTATCTATCTATCTATCTATCTATCTATCTATCTATCTATCTATCTATCTATCTATCTATCTATCTATCTAT
>JBCAUA010028838.1:1249-12378 GCA_038406235.1 Peronia verruculata
CCCCGCCTTCCCCTTCCCTCCCTTTAAGGTAAAACACAACTTTACTTCAACCTTCTTTGAAACTGACATTATAGATCTATATCAATTCAAAATATATCAAGCAAGAAACCGGAGGATACTGATATCTTTCCGCATAATATTCTACACCAATTAGCGATTTAAAAATTGACACCGATGACACCCTGACAAATTGCTAAACAATTCTGATTTGAATTAATTTGGACAGGAATCCGGGTCAGGCCAGAATACATCGCGGCTATCGTGATGTTTCATTATTTAGTAGTATCTGGTGACTGGAGAGAGTGGGACAGAGAGAGAAAGGCAGAGAGAGAGAGAGAAAGGGGACGGGGGGGGGGCGTTTGTCTTGTTATAATCTTTTCGCTCGCAAATCAAGAATAGCACATCGATTTGAAGAAAGCTGGGGCAAAGGTAGATTACGTTTGACGTGCGTGATAGTCATCGAAATGACGCAAAGCGAGGACCAGTTGGTGCATACATCAACAGCAGAGTGTGTGCAAGACTCCGCAGCCGAGTGCTTTGTTTACGTGAGCCAAGGATGGTTACCGAGATGGCAACAACTCAAGGTCCTGCTGTCTGTAGTGTGGGTCAGACTAGATCTACATCTCTCCTGGATGCCAGAACGCCCTATGGCTGGTTTGTTATTGGAACGCAAACAACCGTAGATAAAATATTTCCATTGATGTAAGCTCCAGTCATCTGAGACAATCTAGCTAAATATTATGTACTGTTGCTGCAAAGCTCGTCTAGTGATATTTAATTCCAGAAATATTAAGTGGACGATCTAGTTGAGAACTAGCTTAAGGTATTTTGCCGGCCATGACATTCCTTTCTAAACAGCTCACGGCTCTGTATTATCTGGTGACAAAGTTGCACTGAAAGGTGCTGGAATGAGAGAACTGACTTGAAATGCAAAGAACTGTGGAAGATGTGGTAAAAGGTGCAATATCTCGATCTGGTCACAAAGAAGATAGTACAGAGAGAAAGAAAGCGATAGATAAACAGGGATGAACGAGAAAAGAAAAAAAAAATGGACAAAGAAAAAATAAAGGGGAAGAAATAAAACAAGTTGTGGGTTAAGAGGATCAGATCGAAGATTTTCTGTGCTGCACAATGACAGTAGCACAAGCTGCGAATGCAATCTTCCTTGGGAGATCTTAAGCTGATCTGAGACCTAAATGTTACGGTCAAAAAGTATCGACCAATACGTGCCATCTCCCATTCGATTTCTTGTAGAAACATCACTTTCACTGCTTGGCCTTCACGTTCACTGTCAATTTTATTTCATTTTCTTTAGTTCCCTGCCTGTTACTGTCTTGTTAACCCTATAAATGCTAGCTAAGCCTCTGACACAGATACTCCTTTCTTTTGATGACAGTGACTCTCGTCAATCATTGCCGCCTGGATAACATATTTGTGTTATCACAACTCATCTTGTCACTTTGAGTTTACCTTAGTGCACGTACTTCGATTTCACAGATTTGTTTTCGTCGCTTAAGACTCACTTGTCTGAAACGCGCCATTTATGGAGTTATGAAAATTGGAGGAATGGTAACTAGTTCGTCTATGTCCTGGTGGAAAAATGTTCAGCTCTCAAACGTGGACTGTCACTCAAGATATCACTTAGGTATCTCAAAACAACAACAACAATAACAACAGCAACTTCATACTGGATATCGACTGTTTCTGTCTATTACTATTCCAGATATTGAAAAATGTTCCAATAACGAAGTCTTCTGCTCAAATGTGAGTGACAATAGACAGAGCAAGAACTTCTGAATCCATGCCTTGTAACCACTGACATCCGCAAATTATTCTGATCAAATCACATAAATATGTTCTGGCATCTTGATACATGTGATATTCATATCTTGTGTGAAACATGCCGGAGGGAGCATTGATTCGTCGGCAAAGAACAAATGTGTGCTATGTTATAGTGTTTATCATCCTATATTTACGTAAGAGAACGATTTTTTGTGTGTCCGGCTGTACAGCTAACTCCTTGAACACTGTTGTTCTATCTCTTGGCAATGGATTCTGGTGACATCTGACAGACAGGCCAGAGGCGATAACACACGAGTTATATGGGGTGAGCATCTTCTGGAACAATTAACTTCTTTTAGGTTAGACAACCCCCGGCCTCCATGGCCCGAACATGTCCTGCAGTTAGCTGGCTTTCACCTCATAAACACGACATCGTTTGGATAAGATCAGTACATTTCTAATGGCTTGACACTGACATCAAAGAACTCAAAACGATAAACCGCTCTGGAGAGCATTCGCAAACAAGTTGATGGCACTGTCTCTAACAGTATATGTAATTTTTTATTTTTATTTTTTTTCTCCCAACAACCGAAATGTGAAATCATATGAATTGACTGAATATTGTTCATCGTAAAAACTTGCACCGTTCAGACATGTTTTCATGTAAAACATCGGTTTCATGGGTGCCTTCTATCGACAGTTCTCATGTGAAACACTGGTGTCGAAATTCCGATTTTTGTAACTTACGTTAAATGATCCACTAAGTATCATGTATCATTATATCAATCTAAGTTCAGAATAAACATAAAATATGCATGTAGCGTACGAAAATAACTTCATCCATAGGAATTTAATCCATATTCAACCATTTGCTTCAACTTCATCCTTTAGAATTCTTTTGTTAAATCTTCCTTATAAGTCACTTTGCTTCGGCGTATATCCCATGGATAGTTGGTGCCAGAAACAGAGATCTCCGGTGCTGTCTTGTGTCTGAGGCAGGCTGCCAGGAAACAACAGATCTGTGGTGGAAATACCTGACGGAGCATATTGGATTTATGGACTTATCTCAACAGAAGCATCAGAAGAGAAACGCTATCAAAAGCATGACAGGCAAGGCAGGACCTAGATACAGAGACCTGTACTGAGGCAAAGAGAAATCTGGAACTCACAAAAGCGAGGGGAAAAAAATGTCTGTTTAGGAGGTCTGAGAGATCAAACACCACGGCACATTAATCCTGCTGTATGATCTCATTAATTGTTTCCAGGTCAGCGCCCCGTTGTGTAAATAGATACATGTATCCACTCTGATTCAAGTGGAGAATTTCTTAACCACATCGACATCACCTGTTTCTCATACTGCCACTCATAAACTACATTTCATGTCCTTTATCTGGGACAGAGACTCAACCTTTGGAAAAATTCGTTTCGTCTAAAGGCCAATATTTTGCCTACGGTACCTTTAGAGGTCATTTTTGTTTGACCAGAAAGGTAAATACTGGAATTTATAAACTAGCAGTTTGTTCTTACTCACTTTGTTTTTGACCCAACACTGTTAAATTTCTTGTTAAATCATTAACAAGGAAAAAAAAATCAAATATATCGCTATTCTTACTGTTATATGAATTAAACTGCCAGCGTTATTTTCCTGTTCTCGGCCCGGTCTCAAGATGTTAATACTAGCTCTAAATTGGCGCTGCAAGACAAGTGCAAGCGTGATAGAATGTAACGGGCCACACATCCTGAGTGAGCTTTTACGGATCTCGAGACTGGAACATTTTCTAGTCGCCATTTGTTCATGTACGTCCTTTGCTATTTTTGCTTGTTTTATTGTTTCCTCTTGTGTTCTGTCTTTGGCTGCCAGTCAGCTGAGCTGTTTACGAAACCAGAGAGTTTCACCTTCGAGAAGCAAGAGGGAAACGCTTACTCCCGAGGATACACGACAAAATCGCAGCTCTCAGCGTCTTTAGGGCATATCTAACAGCTGCTTTCTCAAAGCGCACGAACAAGCAGTTAACTCTAAGATGTTGCTTACTTCTCGGTTCTCTGTCTACATCTATCAACGTAGCAGTAGTTAATGCGTTTTTCTCTATGCTTTTTATTATAATGGAAGATCGTGGCAAAAGTGGTGTTGACAAGTTGTGAAACAGGAGGAAAAAATAATATTATTTTTGGACACTTTGCTTGAAATATACACCAAGAAAAAGCTAAATCTAAATTTTTATTGTTATCATTTCATCATTATTTTTCTTTATTATTATTATTTTTTTTTAAATTAATGATCAAACTTTCGAATAACACGAAGTAAACAGGATTCCCCTATCATAGTCAACGGTCGCTGTTTCTTTTCTCTCTCTCCTTCTCCATATGTATTTGTCTCCTCTCACTCTCAGTGAATGTCTCTCCTTCCTTTTTTCAACATTTTCCCCTTTACTAAAAAATAATGATCTCTTGTAATTTTTTCTCTTTCCCTCTTGTTTGTCTTATTTTCTTGTATCTCTTCCTCCTGTTCTCTACTCTCCCACCCGACAACAATAGTAACAGATAGCACATATTATTATCAACGAAAGCGCCTGCGCCTTATAACAAACAACTATAACGCCTAAGCCTGATGGAGACATGCCGAGGCTCAACCAGCCTCGCCAAAGCACAAAGATCACTACATACAAAGAGCTCAAGCTCCTGCTATCTTATGAGTTACGATTCTTCTTCACGGCTCCAAACCATTCCCATGCCATTCTGCCTCGAGACAATTTATCATCTGCCCAGTGTGAGTAATTGTGGCAATGAAGGAAAGAGGCGTCTACGTCAAAATGGATCTTACACTGACGCGTCCAGGTACCAAAAGCAAACTAATAATGAGAGCATGTCAAAGAGGAATGCCAATAGCTCTTAGGGATGCTGTGGAGAAAGATGTATATACCATTTAGAGCACAACGAAAACTGTTATATACAATGTATGTGCTCTCGTGAGGGTAAATACCACATCAATAATTCATTTCGCGCTAATCTTAGTGGGGATTGCAGCGTCAACAAAAAACAAACAAACAAACAAACTGACCACTTGTATAAAGTATACTTATGACAGAGAAAGAAATTGGGAGAAAGAAAGAGAGAGACAGACAGACAGGCAGAGAGACAGGCATATAGACCAAACACACACACACACACAGAGAGAGAGAGAGAGAGAGGGGGAGGGAGAGAGATTGCGGACGGAGGAACTGACAGACAGACAAGCAGACGGACAGCAGGATAGATAATAATAATAATATAGTACATTTATTAAGCGCCTATGCAAAGCCCCAAGATAGATAGGCTAGTCAGACAGAAAAACAGACAGACAGACACGGCGGTTCGGGCACATCATATCAGCCGGATGCTGTTACTATGGATGACCACTCGCACCAGTCTGCTCTCATCACGAGTTACTGACCGCGTACAATATTGTTTATACATCCACTGGAGCGGACGGATAATGGGGTTTTCAAAATAATTATAGAGAATGTTGAGCAGCTGCTGACTTCCTTTACTACTGTAAGAGACAATTCAATAAATACCAGACAAAAAAATCCATTACAGCTTGGCAGTCCTATTGTTGATATTATTCAATCAAATGATGTTGATTCAACCTCCCAGCTGCCTTCACACTGGGCTGATAGGTAAGAGAGTTGGCGATCTAGTGAAATGTCTAAGGCAGTGTGAAAACCAGTCAATTGATTGACTGAAAGCTCCCATAACAATGGTTCATCTCTAAATGAAACCGCACTACTCGTATCTAATGATAACGGTTGCCGTCATAACTCACAACAATGCAGTGGATGTCTGAGGATAACTTTTCAATACATTTGTGGATATGTTAATTCTTCTTCCAAATGCGTGTACATCATAACAATCGCTCTGTGTACAGGTATGTGAAATCATATTCTGTAAGACGTCGCAGAAGAAGAAAAGTCACTTCAAATGCAGCAGATTTGTTGAAAAGATGGAGGAAGTAAGTTGAGGTAAGATCTGTAGGGCATTCATATTTCTGTTCTTGTTGTTGCTGTTTTGTACAGATTTCGCTGACACATGAAGAACGATTATTACTCAAAATACATTAAATATTTTCTTCAGCCATTCTTTTAAATCATATTTAAAGGATAGAAGCCCGCCCGGTGTTTGTTATAAGCGTACAGGCTAAGATCTAAACAGTTGTAAAATAAAAAGTGAGGACTAATCAATCTTATGCCAGTTATGCGACACGAAAAATTTCGCTCATGCAGGTCAATGGTGGAGAAAGTCTGAACTACGATACAAAACAAGAGGTATATTTGGTGGGCAAAAGATCCCGCTAAATATGGCACTCGGAGATGATACAAGATAGCCATGCTCAATTGTTGGGCGAAGACTGACACATAGCAAAACACTGATAAGCTAAACGGAGTATCTGAATAAGCGAGTGATAATATGATCGCAGACACTAATGCGGAAGGACACCAAAATTAATGATGTTGCTGAGTGGGAGCTTAAGTGTTATCAAGGGCACTGAGAATTCCATCAGTAGTTCCCTGCGCCACGGCCCACAGGTGCACAAGTCTGGCAAGACCCCCTGCCATTGTCCGCGGCGTCGATAACCTTCGGAGAGTCGAGTTAAGAGGCCTCAGGTAACTATTTGGACAGTGGAGCGGACCGATGGAAAATCGTGCAAAATGGGCGGCCGGTGTTTGCCGTGTCTTGAGCGTGGCGCGTCCAACTCTCACAAACACGAGATTACAACATCGGCTCTTGCCAATCCATCGTCAGCAATCAGCCACTGTTTGCCTGCAGGCTTAATCCCACTGGCCATCACGACGCCACCGTGTGTACTAGTTAGGTGATAGGGAAAAAACATAATAGTTTAATTGTCTTGAGAGAGGGCGTAGCAATGAAGTTCTCTCCATTCCACGTCACCATATCATACCCTCACCACACACATACAAACACTTTGTTTTGTTTGCTTTGTTGCTCTGGCTGCGAAATAAAGGCACATTTAAATAAATGAAAGATCACTTCACTTTTTGTACGGAACACGCACTGCTCCACCAGGCTTTTCACTTAAGTTATCACATATCAATTCAACTGCTGATTCAGTATTGTAGTTAACTTCAGTAATGACTCATTTGCTGCACGTACTATGCCAAGAATTAGGTAAAAGGAGTACTATGAAAACGTATGATAAAGGCACGCAGCAGAATGTTACTATGACTGTAAACACAGTTGCAGGAACCGCATCTGAGCAGGGAATTAACGATGACTGTACGCTGACAATTGCGCATACAAGATCTTCGGGACTTCCCAAGACAGGCAGTTTTGCAGGAAGGAGGAAGATACACAAACAGACATAGAGATGGGAAGACAACATCCCGGTATGAACAGACACGAAGCTGAGTGACATCATGACGATGGTGGAGAGGCGAGAGGAATAGAGAAAGCTGGTTGCTAGGTCACCTGTGGAGCCCAAACGGTCCACCAAACAACGGAACAGAAGAAGATAAAGAATACATGAAGGAAAATGTTGCTATCATGATCTCAGTACAATAGAATGACGATCATCGTTACCACTGCAAGAACTACATCTATAGCTAGATTCATCATAAAAACAAGTTGCAAAAAAAAAAAAAAGGCAATAAACCAAATCAACCAGAATGTATATCTAAGACCTTGGGCGAAACTGGAGGCTGGGCCAGATCTCTATAACCATCGCAATTAGCGCAACCTCTTGTAATTATCAAATGGATAACAGAAGACAAATGGTGGCAGGCTGAATTAATGCTTCCCCAACTCATATAACCCAAGTACATTTACAAGGTAATTAAACTGCCATATACATTTCTCTACCTGCCAGTGTAATCGTCATTTCATCTTTCTCTCTGACTGTGTTCTGTTCTCCATTTGTTTCACTGCTTGCCTACAATGGACGCATCCTATTCCTTCAGCCTTAATTGTACCTTAACTCATTATAATGCAAGACACAAGTTAACCTTTTCTGGCTTTCAAAAACACACACTGATAAACTTTACCATAAAGCAATACTGAAATTCAAATGTAGTTAGATGAGACCATGCAATAGGATTAGACGTTTTTACCCACTTGGTCTTTGTTCATGTTTTGTGTTTACTGAATATACTAACGTGTTTTTGGCAAAGACGTCGTTTGTTGTTGCAGTTGTTTTTGTTGTTGTTTTTGCGTTGTTTTCTGACGACTCTTTTTCGAGAAAACTAAGATCTAGTTTGGTGATCTCTCTCTCTCTCTCTCTCTCTCTCTCTCTCTCTCTCTCTCTCTCTCTCTCTCTCTCTGCGTCTCTTGACACCTTGATACAGCGAACGAGAAAGAATTTTTTAAAAAAATGCGTTTCGAGAATGGCGTTATGCGATCTTCTGTCATTTCATACCGTGGAACGTTGCATTTGAATAATTGGGGAAATAATTAAACTGATCAACAAGTGCTTGCTTACAGTATTTTGAGAATGTGCTTTTCCCGTGAAAAGGTTTGTCTCCCAACGTCATAACTCTGCTTTGCTGATTCTGGGTAAACTTATTATGGTGAAGAAAATTAGAGGAAGTTCTTAGAGCATGAACTGTAGGTGATCGCTGAGGTTTGATTAGGTGGAGAAATAATTAAACAGTGGTGAAAAATGCATTTTGTCAACATCAATTACGAAAGTTTTGCTAATGTTAGTTTTGTTCATATTATTCTGAGTAACGAGTCTATTCTTAGGACCCAAAGCTTCAGCTCAACTTCCAGTCTTATGAAGTTTTAGGTTCCCGTGTGTCAAACTACATATAATATCTATCACGCTGAGCTAACTAGGTTAATTAAATTACAGCAGAGATAGTTTGGTATGGTAATGATGTTACGGCTTGCCCCAGTTTCTAGGTTCTGGGCTCATTTTCATGACACGATTAAAGATGGTTATGTCCTGGACTTGACACTGTTTTAAGTAAGTCGCTCAGCTACCTAAGGCAACAAAGAAAATGTTCGTCTTCTTTATTCTACTACCCAAAGACAGACAGTGGAAATACAGGTCGCTGGAATGTAGTTTTCGTAAGTTATTTCCATACGCTCTTTTACGAATCTGAGGTAACAGCAACGCCTCACACACCTTGGTCTTAGGACAACATAAAAAATGAATGTTGAAAACATGGTGCAAGAACAACCCAGATATTATTCTGCTTATGAACGCTAATATATATGTTTATAGACTTCATTCTCGAAATATCTACCGGGCCGGCAGGTGTATCATGTTTTTTTAATCTGTGTGCTGAATGCTTTCCATTGGCACCTAAGCCAGAAAAAGTTCCGTGAGTACAAGTACTCGTACAACAAGTCGCATACAGGCGATGTTGTGCTTTTGATTTTGAAAATTTTAACTCTATTATCTCTTCTCCTCTTCTTCTCTCTCCCTCTCTCTCCAGCATTGTTCAGTCTTCGTTTCTCCCTTTCTTCCATCCTATCTCTTATTTCTTCTTCTTCTCTCTCTTTCTCTTTCTTTGCGTTTGAGCTTTCTTTCTTTCTCTCTCAGTCGTTTTAAACCTCTCCTACCTTCTCTCTTCCAAGTCATATCCTCACTCTTTTGCATCCTTTCTTCTTCCACCTCTCTCTCTCTCTCTCTCTCTCTCTCTCTCGAACTTGGTGAAAATTCCAGGGAAAATTCCTCTACAAATTAGTCTTCCTTATCATGGGCAGAGGCCAGAAGGGGAAAGACCACGGGAAGCCAAGCCAATTTACTGGATGGATAAAGAAGCAGATAGACTGAAAACGCGGTGAACTGGCTGATAACACTAAGGGTTGGTGACTTCTTCTCTATGACCTCTTGCATACCCATCAACTGACTAACACTCCACCCACCAACCACCAATACAGCAGAGAACATCGATCAAGTCGTACGGTAACTAAAAACTCAAAAGCCTGTTTGGGCATATTCGCAACTCGTTTAATCCAACAAGAAGAGTTTATAATAAATAGATTGTTATGTATTTTACACGTCTCTATCAGTTTGTAATGACATAGAAGTACCCATGGTACAAACACACACACACACACACACAGAAACACACACACACACACACGAGAATAAAACAAATGTCGGTTACAAACTGACTATTGGGAGAGGGGATGGAGTGTAAAGGGGGGGGGGGGGAAAGCAAGATAATAAGAAAATGGGCGAGGGTCAATCGCCGGTCTCTTTGTGGTACCGACTTGCCACTTGGTAATCTTGAAATTTCAGAGCATCCGGTATAATTCACACGATGGAGGATGTCCAAGAAAGAACGAGAAAGGGAGAATCGGTGAGAGACTGGGATCATAGGAGAGGCGGATGGTGGTGTTCTAAGAGCAGTGCGGCTGTAGCAGAGGGTGGCTGGCTCCCCAAACATTCCCATCAGCAGGTGGTGTGCATACGCTGAGTGAAAAAACGTTAATGTCCATCTGGTCAAACCACGTAAAAGACCAATTATTTAAACACGGTTCTTATTTTTGTAGTTCTTGGTGGTTTGCTTTGTGAACAATTTCAATCGTTCTCTCTCTCTCTCTCTCTCTCTCTCTCTCTTTATCTCTCTCTCTTCCTCTCTCTCTCTCTCCCTCTTTACACCGAACAAAAATTATCTTGTCACATTTAAGATGTTTGGTTATGCTTACCACAATCTGAATTTTAACCATGTATATATATAATATATATATGTATCTATTAAAAGCAGTCATAGTTCGTCAATATTCCAATTTCATCAAAGGTTGAATATCCCACAATGCGAAGTTTCTACATAAATGTGGGCCATTAAAAGATAAATTCATTCGGTGAATATTCATCAAGTTTGTCCCTCTTATTAAATTTGTCGATATGCAAATATGAGGTTTGATCGGACAAAATGCGGAGCCAAATGGTGGGTAAGATTGCCTAACTCCCTGTGAGCCCACGGCGGGACAGATAAGAAAAACGAAAGAAAAAAGAAAGTATATCGGAGTGAGAAGCCAGCCAGAGATATAATATCAGGATGGCGTATGCGATATCACTGTTGGCTGGCTGGATGGCCGGTTGGCACTACATCCCGGCTGGAAACTGGGGAGAAATCTAAGACTGGGGGGGGGAATGCATTCAGCCAGTCGTGCAGGGAGACACAGGCTGTGTCTGATTCTAGTGTTGGAAACCCGAAGTATAGACAGTTTCTACTGAGATGGGAATCAGAGGGCGTTTTCTTTTCGACCAGCTAATAATTGCGGAAAGCAAAGAAACGATGAAGATGAAGACAGAATGATCAAGTTCTGAATCGAATAGAAAAACTGTGTGTGTGTGGGGGGGGGGGGGGGAGTAAAACAAACACAAAACTAAACTAGAT
>JBCAUA010028848.1:0-12378 GCA_038406235.1 Peronia verruculata
TCGGATTCACTCAGTCTGATAGGAAAGGATTAGGTTCGGGTGGACAAACGGTCTCATTCTGGTCCACAGCGATGCCTGAAGAAAAACGAGACATGGTTCTCCAAGAAATCAGGCGAGAGGAAGACGAAAAAAGAATCCAGAAAGCTGTGCAGCAGGGGCTACAGGGTCAGTGGACAAACTGGGAAGGTGTCCTCCAGAGAGCCATGACATGGGAGGAGACATTTGGCACATGACACCCATGAAACTGGCTTTCAGTATTCGTGCCACATTTGATGTGCTTCCCATGAAAACAAACCTCATCAGGTGGAAGAAGGAGACTAGTGACGATTGTCCACTCTTTGGGGGGGAAACAGAAATTACAGTATGTTCTCTCTGGTTGCAAAGTCGGCTTGGCCAGTGGAAGATATACCTGTTGGCACAAAATTGTGCTTGAAGTGCTGGAAAGCGCAGTTACATCAGCACTGATAAAGCCTGAGAAATTAGATGACTCCCGGGATAATACATTCGTCCAAGAGTCTGGAAATATTCCCTACAGGATCCCCTGCAACACTCCAGTCCGTGGCATACTGGATGGAGCCGGCGATTGGGACATAGTAACTGATTTGCCAGGATGGGGAGAATATCCCGAATTAATTAAGAGGTCAGGTGTGAGGCCGGGCATAGTGCTTAGCTCGAGGGTTGCAAAGGTGTACATCCTTGTCGAGCTGACTGTTCCATATGAGACAAACATGGAGGAGCAGCACGAGTACAAGATGGCCAAGCACCAAGGTCTCCTAACTGATCTGCGTAAAGCCAGAATGAAGGCGAGCATATTCGCGGTAGAAGTGGGAGCAAGGGGCTATGTGTATTCTCTACTGAAGAAACTCAACTTACGAGGCCGGAATATTAGAAGTGCCCTGCGTGAGCTCGCAACAGCAGCAGAGAACTCTTCCTGTTGGATCTGGTGCAAAAGGAACGATGTGACCCTTACATCACTTGATGCAGAGGGTAGATTTAAGTAGAACAAGTTATGCCATAAAAGCATTGGCACGAATAGCATAGTGGTTAGAGCACTGGACTGTAATCCAAACGGCACTGGTTCAAATCCCACCAGAATCTTAATCCCTGAGGGAGGAAATAAAAAACAAAAGGTGGGGTGACGGACATCGGGAGTCATGACCCTGGTGTGGCCAGGGTTCTAGAAAATGTCAGGAAGTTAAAGGCCGAAATATCTGACGAACAAACCCACTCTTCCTCTGAAGACCGTCATCTCTCTGGCTCCACCCGAAGAGCTTTCCTACCACTACTTTTCTTCAAAATAACTTAGGTGGAAAAAATTGCATTTAACTTGGCACAGCAGTTCCAAAGCTCTAGAAAATGGAGCACTTAGTTACTGACCCGGCGCGCGGCCGACACGTGACTAGGCTCTCGAGGTATTGGGAATTCCCGTTGCGTGCACAACTTGCAAATGCTTTTGATTTTGATCCATCTTGATGTCAAATTAATAGCCACTCTCTCACACGAACAAGTGCGAGTTTGATATCAAATGAAAGCTCAACAGCCTGCCAAAGCTGCCTCATTCTTTGTTTCCCGCTGTTTTAGGGCGTTTTCTCATAGAAGCTTATTGAAATGTGTGTGTATTTCTAACTTTTTGGAGGTGAAAAAAAATAATTCAAAAATTCATAAAAACTTAATTTAACCATACAAAATTTTCTTTCACATCTAATATTGTTCGGAATTCAAGTAAGTCTTAGTCTGTGGAGGTTATTTTCTCATTACATCACATTTGTGTCAATTACAGGCGGATATCCTGAGCGCGTGAGCAATTGTTATGCATTTTTTAAAGGTTGTCAATCTGGTTTCGAGGTATTATCTTCTAATTTTATGAAATAACTGAGCAATAATTAAACTTTTTTTCTATTTTTGATTAATCAGATCAGTTGAAGACAGCACATGACACTCAAATATGGAGTACTCTGATGGGCGTAGAAATTGTAGAAGTGATTCTACCCTGTGTATACATTTCTTCTTGGTAGCGCATCACAAAGTCCGACATCATATTGTTCTAGAGGTAACTAAACATCAGCTTGACACAGATTTAGCACATTCTCTGACAAAAATTATTTATCTTTCAAACAAAAATGAATTCAACAAATTTGATCCTGCCGGAAACATAAGTATGAATTACAAGGCATTATAAAACAAAGCGATTTTTCATGAGGGATGTTTCATTTTTCGCATGATAAAGTCAATAAAGGTACATTTTAGTCACAGACAGAGAAACCTCAAGACAAAATAGCCAGTAGTAACGTCACTCCACTGGCAGAGAGGGAAGGTCTGATCACTTCTGGTTTGGAAACCATTTTAGGAATGCCTGGTTTTGTGATATCGAACATATCACAGCCTCTCGATGAATCAGCAATCACTGCCACAAATACATGCAAGCAAACGTTTGCACCAGCCTCACAAAATATGTTATTCAACGCAGAGTTGAGTTCATACAAGACTAGTCAGTAGTAAACCAGGCACAAGTGATCAGACAAAAGTTTGGCACACTCAATAAAACTTATTTTATCATTTGTTCATTAATCTCACACATTCAGGCAATAGATCTGACAAAATACAATACAGTCTATGTGACAATCAAAACCTTCATGACACTGTACAGAAAACAATTTCCACATAAAATAACGCCCAGAATCCACATGGTTGAGTGCTATTGCTTTTCTCTCATCAGAAACTGGGATTTCCGACTTGGTTTACTAGATCTAGGGGGAAAAGGTAGGAAAAATATTCATATCTCCATCGCCAGAACTGAAAGAGAACGATAGGCAGCAGTAACATGGCTAAACACCTAAAGGCTATTCCACAGACACATAGACTTCAAGCTTCCGTTATAAGTGTTATTATTGCAACTATTATTATGAACATGCATGTGTATTTAAAAGTTGTTATATTGTCATTGTATATGACAATAAATTAAGTAAATATTAACATACAAATACGAAGTCAATGTGTCAAATATGATTAGAGCTCAGTTAGCTGAATTCTTTACAGAAAGCCAGTGGCATCATAAATCACGATAACTCGGGCAGTTCTGGTGTAATATGCATAAATCTTAGTGAATGGAAAATTCAACACTTAAGTTGTCCATTCTTTAAAAAATCAAACTGTACTGTTAAACTTTTTTGTTACATGTGTTTAAAAAATCATTATTATTTCATGACTTTACCTCTGAATTACGAACGTATGTATGCTAACTTCCAAATTAAAACTATATGCACTTAATCTCCGTGACTTCACTTTCCAAATCATTTCAAATATCATGACTGTGTCTTCCCTGTTAGAAGAAATGACCACATTCCCAACATATAGGTAATTTGACTTCAAGCGCTCGCTCACTAACTGAGCCCTGAACTAGCACTTATTAGGTAACCTGCCCGGCTCATAGCCTCAGGGCTAATCTCTCGGCCTGGGTCAAACTGGCCATCAACTAAGTGCTCCGCTTGGAACTGCCGTGCTGGCTGATTTAACCGCAATTGCCATATGAAAATGTAATTTTTTAGTCTAGGTTGAACTGGCTACTTGCAAACACTTGATAATCACATAACTTCAAAAGACCAAGAGAAAGTTGACAAAGAGTGTTTTACCTTTCAGGTTAGGATAGCTGGGCAGTCAATTCTTGACCAAGTTCTTGTTACATACTGAATAGTAAAAGTTGATTCTGATTATGCAGATCTTTTTTAGTCCATTTAACCGCTATGCATTTTTATTTTATTGCTTTTAGAGGGTGACAGGGGATGGGGAAGAGACTTAGGAGGGTTTAATCGTCAGACCTTTCATACACAGGAGTAAAACATATTTTGAGAACATGATCATTGTTCATTTTGTACACTGGTGAGCTGTCTAGATCTTGTGTGAAGTTCACTCGAGCAACAACGGATCCAGAACAGGATCTCATGAAGTTCATTGAACCATCAGGCTGTGTTCATTCCAAATAACGCCTTTGCTGTCTCCCGATAGTTAGTATTAAACTTGAGGTAGATGATGATATTGATAGTGGCGTTGATGGAGGCCATAATGTTTTGGATGGAGCGCAACAATGAGTATGAGATGTCGTCATAGAATTCAGGAATAAATTTCCTCACCCAAAAAGATACCAGGTCAGGCATGTTGCACATCACAAAGACTACGGACACAAATGTGACAACTTTGATAGCTCGAAGTTCCTTCGAACTGAGATAACGTTTATCGTCGGACTTTGCAGAATTTGCTTGTTCCTTTGTCATCTTGTGTCTCACCTTTGACGCTTGTCTCAGTTTGATTGTCAAAACCAAGGTGCAGATAATGACAATACCCTGGGCAGTGAAGAGAAGAACGATTCTGTTAACGATAGAAAAAACTCTGAGACCCTGTGCAAAAATTGATCCATAGGTTTTATGCAACCTGGTTGAATTTGTACGATTGTCCCATTGAGGAACCAGAGAGATGTCAGAAAATAGCGGCATATACAGGGATATAATGACCACCACGATAACTAAGACAGTGACAATAGCCCTAGTACGAGTGAAGACATTTTTGAAGATGAAGGGAATAGCCACGCAGGCACATTTCTGGACAGCGATGAAGACGGTCAGCTGCGTTGACATGTCCACCCAGAGTACCGCATAAAGGTTCAAGATATCAGAGAGATCATCTAGGGCCACGTAGGGCTTCAGTCCTGCTATTTCATACAAGTCGGTTGACAGTTGATACAAAAAGGTAAAGAAGACAAACCCAAAGTCAGTAATTGACAGTGCAAAGAAGGAAATAGCAATACTGTCATGCAGTCCTGAATAGATAAAGATCAACACGTTGATGATGTTTGTGCATATCCCCATGAGACAAATGGCCGGCTTGATGTACATGTCACAGATCTCGTACATAGTTTTCTGAATATTATAACTAACACTGTTAGCATCTGTAGACCTGAAGACGGCTGATGTGATGATGTTCGTTGTCATATTATGGAAATAAATCTCCGCCATGATGGTTCCTTACCACAGATATCTGATTCTGAAGACTCTAAATCACAAACTCAGTTCTTCTTTCATTGCACTGTCTTGAGGCTTTCAACAAGTAAAACACGAAGAAAGTTATGGAAAAAATGTTGATTTCTTGATGTAGAGGAAAAGAATTCTGACTTTGATGCGACTCACTTTCCCACAAAATCCTTTCATCTAAACCATGACATCGTAAGACTATCGATAACGCATTTTTTGACAAAATAAAAGCCCAGTTTTCATTCACATATCTGTTAATGAATGGCCTGGTGAAAAATAATTATCTATTTTCTCTTCATTATCAAGTAGATCAAAGAATGAAATTACACAAGGGGGACCATTAACTACAGTTACTTAATAAGGGATTTGCTAATTACAACATTGAAATAGATACTTTTGCTTTGTGCTCAAGTATCAAAGCAAAAGGTGGTTTCCATTAATATAAACTTAATGATATGAATGAAATCAATTATGCTGCACTCGTACCGACACAGCATTCATTATGGAGTCGGGAATTTCATATCATCTCGTTGTTGGTATACGATTAGGAATGTCGTGACTAATGCTTAATCCTGGAAGTGTCAGTGGGCCCATCAGAGCAAATCTCAACGGTCAGATTTTGCATTTAATTTCTTTTCCAGGTGGTAAATGATATAATGATAAAGTAGCCTACTCATCTAACGTTGCCTTAACGCTTAGATGTCATTTTTTTTTTTTGGACAAAGATTGATGTGATTAAAGAAAGTATTTCAATCTGACAATTTGAGCTGACATTTTGAGAGTTAAGAGTTCGTGGATGTGCCCACATCGCCATGACGATTGTTCGCGGGTGATATTGATTACTACCGTAATCCACTTTTTTCGAGTTTTCATATCTGACAACATTTAATTTCACTGTTTTTCAGCATTTTGATGTCTGGATCCTACCCTGTTAAATTATTAATTAGAGTAATAATTAAGAGTTTTTTTTATAAAGTCATAATTGCACTTGTAGACAGTTATTGTAAAACACAAAATGGTTTGGGGTGCTCATGGAAAGCCACCCCCCCCCCCCAACCACGATTGTTTTTGTAATCAAGGGCATATCATAATTTACAGAGTGAGTGATAGTTATTGAACGCTGTCGAGAGGACACTGACAATAGTATTCAGTGGTAATAATTCACGCTGGTATATCCATTAAACAGATAGAACCGTTATGACATATTACACCTTGTTGTGCTAAAGATCAAACTTCATAGGGATTCTCCTGAAGATGAGCTTGTTATTAAAAGTCTACAATCGCCTGAGTAATTGGACATCTGGTTTGTTATGAAATACACATTCGTCAAACGTAGTATGTACTTGTAAAAGATGAGAAGGAAAAAAAAAAAACTACAAAAACTACTAAACTAGTGGAAGATGATACAGATAAAATGTTATCAGACAAATCCTTGGTATCCCATCCAACCTGCTGGACAATATGAAGGCCTGTTGTCCACAATGGAAAGTAGAAAAATGGGATGGTATAGCAATACATATAGATCTACAGGGCTTAGCCAAGCCTGTTCTGCAGGGAAAATGGGAGAAGGTTGGAAAGGAATACAGACATAATGATGGAATAGCCATAGGCTTTGAAAATATGAGACAATAAATTGATGCATTGCGAATGCCAGATAACCATTGCCCCAAGCATCGAGACAGCAAAAGAAAGTAAGACTCTTTGCAATGAATATGTTGACAGGCAAAGAATCACAATACGCTGATGGATATGAGTATTTGCGGGACTTAGAGGGTGACTAAAGAAGCGAAACTCTCTTGAACAAAGGAGGATGTTTTCCCAGTACTCTCTAGTACGAAATGCACTTGTCATTTACTTGCCGTGGCATCACCTGTCAGTGAAGTCCCTGAGAGTTGATAAACTTTGAATATGATTCACTTCATACATTTCCCTATCTTATTTATATGCAAAATACGTCATACACATTGGCATTAAATTTCCATAATAAAGTGGACAGGATTGGTTCTAGCAGCGAACAAACATGTAGATATCTTGAAATTTACACCATCGCCCGATGAAGAACGAATATTTGAACTTCTGGACATTTTGACTTTGGCATGAATGAGACTGATCTGGAAGACATTCGGTTAATTTTGCCTTTCAACCTCCCTTTCTTAACGTTATCTCAGAAGTTTGACTAGAGAATAAAGAAGCTAGCAAGAATCCATTACTGTATCTTCAACAAAAGAGAGCAGAAATTAGGTGGGAAGAACTGAGAGCCGTGAAATTTATTTGTTGCATGACTACGGCAAATCGTGTGACAATTAGTTTAAACTGAACATAGAGTAGAGAGATAAAAGCGACCCAAGGTACAGGTGCAAAACAAGTAATCTTAAGACCAAGGCGTGAGGAACACATTACACTGGGTGAGGAGAAACTGAAGTAGCTAGAAGAGTTTTCTAATAAAATCTCCAAAGCGTTTGGCATTTGCACCACTTATCTCTTCTCAATCCTCAAATTAAGTCATGTGTGTGTGAGTGTATTTCTAATGACAGTATAGCAACTAACGAAGGGGGAAAAATCATAGATGAAAGCTTTTGAAGTGTTACTCTATTCGAAGTCAGTTTTGCTCAGAATAGATATGAATTTTTATGGCTCCTGTGGTATCCAATATTATTGATATTTACAGCCCCACTAAAATGTTGGTGAACTGGACTTTTTTTTGCATTTTGAACGTTTCAAAGGTCGCTTCTTTATTATAGCAATGCAACTTACGATGTTTTATCTGTACTTAACAATAATATGAAGGTTTTTGTCTATTTTGACTTTCATCTTTTGTAAGTGCACCTTATATTAGTTATACAAGCCTGATACATCTATATTTGTGCAATAGGAGAGCGATCTATGGTTCTGGAGTCACTCTCCGACAGAATAAGTATAAAGTAGAGAAGCTCAAAATTCAGCACTCATAATGGATGAAAAAAAAAAAAAAAAGGAGAAGAAAAAAAAATATAGAAAAGGTCGAAGCGTATTCGATTTTTTTTTTCTAAATATCAAGATGAATTCCTTTAACCTTTCCAAAAATGTGTAATATTCTTGTATTTTCAAGTCAGCCAATGGGCCTCTCTAGGAACTCACACACCAACTGAAGAACCGTAAGTGCTCAAGGCCTTTTTTGTCAGGATTACTCAGCATTCAGAAAATTTGGTTGCATTACGACCATAAATGTTGCGGCTCTAATCAATGGCCTACTCTTTTGGCTCTGCGAGATCGTAAGTGCCCTTACAACTGTAATCAAATTACACTTTCACAAGTTGCAGCAAGTCCTCCACGATAGAAATCAGTACAGATACAAAGGAATTGTATTGAAAACACATAAATGTGCGGCCAAAAGTAATATTCATACCAGATTTCAAAGTGATTCGGGGGAAATGTTTAAATTTTTCGCCCTCTTGTAAAGTACTGAATGTCGATTACGACAGTACTCAACAGCATCCAATCTGGCAATAAGTTGTGAGGATGCTCATGAGAATTCGTGTCTTAAGTGCGTTGAGTTTAAAATTATTGTAGTTTATAATTCCCTCAGGACAAAAACCTTATCTATATTACATGAATCACATAGCAAGATAGTGTATATACAGTGTTTCGCATTTGCACTATGCATGAACCAATTACAATGGCTTGGTCAATATCTATCGTATTCTTTGCCCTTTCTAGTTATTGGTTCATGATAACGACTTATCCTACGGTCATTCTTTATTTTCGATTACTTTTATCTCTAAATCTCCAACCAGTAAGGGTTATCAATGTCTAGAAGTTCAACCTTAGACTGTCATTCTTGGGGCAGTGAAATCCCCCCCAAACGATCTTGAAGCTCTTCTAGCTTGTGATGTGCTTTTTCTTTTCCAATTTGCGCTAAATCAGTCGTTCCTCCTTTATCTCAGCTTTGATCTCACGTCATCGAGTATTCCATGGTTTTCTCTGCTCCTTGTGGGCTCCACAGCTTAATCGTTAGCTAATTTTGAGACGGGATTAATAGAGATAAGTGATCAAGTCTGACACTGTGGAACCTGGTGATGCCACTTTAGCAAACTGTCAGGCCATATCAAAAATATCATTATATTCGTTGTTATTCTCAGATTCAGTTTTCAGTCTTTATAAGTCTTCATAGTGTTACTGGAATGGCCAATTCAGCCTGTCATTCTGACTGTTATGTCAAAAACCAGGTCGGTATTATGTCATTAGCCTATCATCTCAAGCACCTCTACACAACTGACGCTGACATGGTTATCTCATCCTGATGTGGTCACAGTTATGACAAATCCTAGGCTAATAATATTTCATTGTCATGTCTGGCACCAGATAATATGGTAACACTGACATAATAACCACATCCGAATATGGTCACTCTGTCATGTCAAGGAAATGCTGCAGGCATCTGCATACTCGGTCACGATAAATAGCACTAAATCTTCAGGATACCGTAGTCGATATGCAGGAATGACAGGTGCACGTTTAGATTATCAACGAATATGGCAGATATTATTTTGGCTTATTGTTCTCAGAGACATTAGTCCGTTGGTGTGAGAGCAGAGGATTATATCAAATATTATAATATATCTCTTTTTGTGTTTGTGTATGTGTATCACAGCAAGAGATGCTCAACTGTTTTGAGGTGCCGTATATAAAAATCATGAAAACAAATGAAAACCACACCAGGCCTGTGTCTATCAGTAAAGTATTACATATATCAGTAGCTAGCTGGATAAATTTGAAAAATATTCAGTGAAATATAATGACAGCTGTGTGTTTATTTTCATGCTTCAGGTCACAGAAATACTTCGATCACCAACGGCTTGTTTGGTGTAAAAATAAAGCCAGAGACAGTCAGCAAAAGTCTGTCTTATTTTTACTTTCGTCATCTTATTCATTATTGCTCCGAAATGTTAATGTGGCCTTTGTCCATAGGCACTGTGAGTTTGAATGTTTCACAGTACTTGTTTAGGTAATAATAGAGCAGAGCATGTTACATTTGCAATCAACAGTGCAGAAGTTATACCTTCCTCTCACATGGTGACATACAATTCAAAAGAAAACACCATATTGAAACAACAGTGAAACGTTTGATATATTTATTCAAATAAACAAGATCAAAGTAATAAATAAGGCAAAATACAAAAACAAATAGCACAACAAAAACAACCACAACAAAACAACGAGATAAATATATCAAACAGCAAAGCAAATTAAAACAAACAAACAAACAAACAAACAAACGAACAAGACAGAGAGAGAGAGAGAGAGAGAGAGAGAGAGAGAGAGAGAGACAGAGAGAAGAAAGTATAAAGACGAAACCAATCAAACAGGATAATCACTGTAAGCAATAGAGCTTTGAACTCTGGATCTCCGAATTCGAAGGATGATATGCCTGCAACTGTTCAAACAAAAAGCAATGTTCATAGGAATTACAACGACTGGATACCCCGCGGGTGCCCGGGGTTAATAAGTAGGTTTTCTGCTCCTACCTGCAGGCGGTATAAGCCCGCCATCGGTGGGGTGTCTCCCATAGAGTGCCATCCTCGACAATCCAGGGGAGACATCTATATCTCTTTCCTTGCTCCTGTCTTCTGTCCCACTTTCTTTCCTTTCTTCTTCTTGACGTGTAAGCGTATCTTACCGTGTTTGACACAGTATAGCCGTAATTGTGCTGATGTGTCGTTAAACCCCAACACAAACAAACAAGTAACGAATGGCGTGGAAACAATTGGGGAAGCCTAATATCAAACGAATAAGCTGCAAAACCAGCAGTTAAGTTTAACAAATGGCAATGAAATCTTTATGGCTCCTGAGCTATCCAATATCAAATCTTAATCGTGTATGAGAAAACGCCCATCAATCCCAGATACATGTCAAAAATATGATATTATGACTTAAATCACTTTCGTTTTATTTTGTCCGTATCGCCCGTTTTCTATTCTAGCCTTGCAAAGATAGATCTAACACTTTTAAGTAGCTCTTTAAATTTTATACGTATTCATTATTTACAAAGGCAAAGCAACTGTCCAACAGCATCACTCTTTCAATGTAAGGCTTGAAGTAGCATGTTTTTTTTTTCTTGGAATATGACATATCACCACACTAAGAATAGCTGTTGGAATTCCAAGCATACATTCAAACTGAAAATAATACAAAACAAACAACCACAACAACAACAACAGCAACATCGGCAACGGCAACAAGGACAACCACAAGCAGTAAAAGAACAAAGATCAAACATTTAAAGGGGGGGGGGGGGGGAAGGAGCTCGACACCTGAGAACTTCTTTTCTTGTGTGTGACCTTAAAAACATTTTACAACGTGCTTGTGTAATTGGCATGCTGATCCAGATTAAGTCCTTGAAACCTGAAAGCATGTTTGATCAGTTCAGGTGACGTCTCTTCCCTCCCCCCCCCCCTCCCCCCGTCTTTAACCAACGAAACAAATGAATAGGTTGCACAAACTAAAGGGCACAAACAAAATCAAGAACAATACAAAGAACAGTTCATAATCTTTTACTTTACTTTAAATTGACACACAATACAATTCATAACTTAACTTTATTCAATGTACTAGATATAGGCTTTTGATATCAGTGTCCGGGCTTTAAACAGGCGAGACATGTCTAAATTTTCATAAGATTTTCATTGAATTGCTAGACAGCAGGATAAAATAATCACGTCTGCCGTATTTATGCTACACCTGTATATTTATGTATGTTTCATTATATATATTTATATGTATATGTTGGTATGCAAGTTATATGTATGTTTATTTATGTGTGAATGTATCTCTACATAAATGTTATACAGATCAGTTCATCGATCGAGTGATCCTTAGGTCCTGCGTCCATTTGTCTGTTTGCCTGCCTGTTTGTCAGTGCGTGCTCAGTTTAATAATTTTCACCACAAAGCAGCTGAGCTATTTTTATGTAAAGTTTTATCTTTTCATTGACATACTGAATGAGTATCAACGTATAAGATAGTTAGTGTTACTTGCTGCTGGCATGCTGATCTATTTCTGAAGGTAATATGCAAATGAATTGATTCAGGACTACTCCAAAAGGTGACCAAGATCAGCGTCACCTGCAGTGTAACAGCCAGTAAAACACGGTTTTTTAACCGGTGCAGAGAGATCACATCAAGACAGTTTTACAGTTGGCAGAGATATGTCAGACATATCACAGTAAGACAGGATTTCCATCCAGTGCAGACTTTCACACTAAGACAGGATTTCCAGCCAGTGCAGACTTTCACACTAAGCAGCCAGTGCAGACTTTCACACTAAGACAGGATTTCCAGCCAGTGCAGACTTTCACACTAAGCAGCCAGTGCAGACTTTC
>JBCAUA010028870.1:0-12377 GCA_038406235.1 Peronia verruculata
CCCCCCCCCCCCCCCCCCCCACACAAAAATAAAAAAATAAAAACAAAGAAACAGACACAGGGATGCAGAAAGAAACAAACATGTTTTTGGACAATGAAGCACACAAATTGTACCTTACTCTGAAAATATAACGAAAAACAAGGGAACACACACATAGGCATGCATGGATGTACCTTACTTTTAAAAGAAATTAATGCTAAAACTGAAGAAAACGCTCCACATTCAGATAGAAGTTCAAGGAGCTGAAGGTCAAGGAGCAGAAAGAATATACTATTTAAACTGGAGAGCGGACTGATGACGTCACATATGCTAAGTGTGGAGCCATGCCCATGAAGGAAAGACATCTACTTAACGGCGTTCACTAGTAAATGATTCCACGAATGAACGAAATTCACACTGTCAATATCATGATTTCAAGTCTGTCGTATTCTGTCCTTGCTGTAGCTCTTGATTTAAAAAAAAAAAAAAGAATCCATTTGTAACATAAGAAAAGATTCCCTAGATCAGAATGGTGACTAACTTCTTGCGTCGAATGAACGCCAAACATAGCAACATAGCAACGCCATGGCGTCCAGTGTTGGCCCGCGAGACACATGGTGTTTTATTAAGGTGACGCCATGAGTCCGCTCTCCAGTATAATAGCATAAGCTCCGTGGTGAAGACGCAGTCTGTAAGTTAAGTCTTATGGTCAAAGTTCATGTGTATTAATCTATACTACTGGGTCAAAATCAATTCAGTAAATATTATTTGCCCACTGTTCACCTACACATGCCGATCACATTAACCTCAAGCTGGCAGATACATTTTAGTCTTCTCAAACCTAATCCACTACCAGTACCATGGTAGCTAAATGCACGTAATATTCGTAACTTCATGAAAATGTGTAGCTAAATGCACGTTAATACTCGTAACTTCATGAAAATAAAAGCATGTACGCCCAACAAATGATTCGTAACACTGACAACAGACAATAATATAGAGTACAAAGCGTTAACGACACCGCGCTTCACTGGTTATGAACAACCTACATCAACAATGAATGACGATAAGACTTTAAAAAAGCCTGTCACCGACATCGCAGATATTTGCCTGTGACAAAATTTACTACAATATTAACTTTCATCATTGTTTAATAACATAAAATGTTTATTTCTTTCGGTCTTTGTTTCTATTCTCCTTCTTTGAACTGACTTCATGTCATTTTTTTTTTTTTTTTTTATAAAAACGGATATTAAAATAACTTTACAAGGCACCGCGACACAACTTCTCTACCCCCCCCCCCCCCCGCCCCCAGCCCCCATCCCACCCCTGTTTTTTCCTTTTTTCCTACGCGCTTATGCTCAGTGTAAGATTTAGATCTTAGATCGGGAGGCAGCCAAGAGAGAAGAAGAGCGTCATAAAGATTCCATTAGAGGGTCCAGACATCAAAGCCACCTTGTCAAAACCCTTCCCTCCACTTTGATAAGCAGTGGTTTTACTGTTGGTGTTTGTGTGTCTGTGAGTGTGTGTATGTGAGAGAGATTTTTTTCTTTCTTTCTTTTGTTGTTGTTTGTTTTGTTTCTTTTTGTTTTTAATATTCGCATCATAGGAAATTCCCCAGGTTTCTTTAGTTTCTTTCTTGCTTTTTATTATTATTATTATTATTTTTTTCCATTCATATCAACAAACAAGAGAGCAAAAAGCAAACATGGTTTAGAGATAAAGAAATGTGCCTTTGTTCCTATGAATACATCAGAGAGATATTAAAGTATGCTCTGCTCTTTGATAAATTAGTTCAATTAATGGTTTAAACATTTGTTTTCCTTTACGTGTTAGAAAAAAAATGAATGAAATGAAATGGAGGGCAAATGAAAGGCCGATATGGTGAAAATACATTTGCACCTGAGATATGCCCTCTCAAGCATATCAAGGATATAATTCATCGCATACTTTAATGCTGGGACTATTGGGCACACCTATGCTTCTATCCAAGTGAGACATGTTAAAGTCGGAAAATGATGCGCAACGCAAAGTTTGAAAAATGTGAACACCGTCATCCGAAGTTGGTGAACTGCCGCGAGACATCAGAAACTCACAATTACGTGGTCATTTTATTTCTTTCATCGAGCAGTTTCCGAGGGCGTACTTTAAATATGTCGTATTTTTTTAAGGATTTTTTGTTTTCCAAAGGGTGTATTACGTTGTTGTCATCAGTCACTGTCGAAACGACCGTAAAATATGCCATTTTTATAGACTTCACAAGAACTTGAATTCGCTCATCTTGAAATCAATGTTTGTAAATTGGACTGGGGATTTTTTTTTTTTTCTTTCTTGTGTAAGGTTGTTTTCAGCTAATTTTAAAACCAGGATTTAAGTACACTATCTTAATCAGTCCGAGGTTAACATCCATTTTCGCCCATTAATGTTTTTGAACATGTTAAAGGTCGTTTTCATCAATCGGTTATATATTCATTTTCAAATGTAATGTCCACGCACAAGTTTCTATTTAAATTCAAGGATTTAAGTGCGTTCCCTATACAATCTATTTATAGCTAATTAACTGTACTACATGTCTCAGAGACAGTAGCCTGGATACAGAATTGTAAGCACTTTATTTCCATGAAACGTGGCGCACAAGTCGTTGTAAAGAAATTTCCTTGCAATTTTTAAAAATTATAGTATGGTGCCTTAAATCTTATTTCTGCCTCTTAATGGGAGGATTATATATAAGAAACACACGTCATTCGATTAACTGCTTGAGCACCCAGCAAGAGACGGATTTAATAAAAGATTTTTTAAAAATTAAATTTAAAAAAAAAAACGACAGGAGCCAAGTCAAATATGGCCGCATACATTTGTCAAATCTTTTATGTTATATGTTAAGTAAATGCAGTTTGTTGTTTTATTTATTTGTTTCGGCTTTTATTCATCCAGACACTAATTCTTAGTGTTTACAAACTATTAATATGGTTTGGGGGAAGGGGCGGTGGGAAGGGGAGGGGCACACAGACCACTAGTTAGCGTTTACAAATTTTTAATGCGAGATTAGATGAATTTTGAGAGACCATTATTGAGACTGAGCACTCTTGCATTTTTTTTTTCCTTTATGTGTAAGCTGATTCATAATTTTAGTTTTCGCCATACAGATTAACAAAAAGTGGCGTTTTCGAATCTGAGATTTACAAATAAATACAGATACAGTTTGAGTGATCGCTATTGAAGTCCAGTGCTCTCATGTGACTTATGCTTCCCCTTTTTCAATTTCTTTCGCTCAGCAATAAAAGCTGGGCGTAAGATGGGCGTAAGATGATCTGGTTGCTCAACCACAGGTTGTTAATGTTCAAGCCAACTAACACTGTTTAAAATTGAATGCAAGCATTGATCAATGTATCATTAATACTATTCAAAACTATACTATCAGCATCACTCCAAATCAGATCTATTGAAAACTCAAGAACATCAAGAGTAGTTCAAAAATGAAATATTATTAGAAGTTTTCAAATCTATCAATATAGTTTAAGATTAAATATATACGTGGTCTGAAGTTTAATTATTTTGTCAAAACTTCATTTTAAAAAAAAATAATAATAATAATTCATGGTTACATGGATTAAACGAATATCTGATTCTTCAGAACCCAAGGATGTGGGTATCTACACTGAATACCGGCGATTACTTATCATTCATAGATTTACTTGTATCACATACATACGGAATACGTCTCTGTTGTTGTCGACCTAATTTATAATCTGGCACCAATGAACCAAGTCAATTCAGTCTGGTAATCGTGCCAGAAAATTTGGCACCACTTTTCTGTTTGGTGGCAGAAATATCCTGCATTAAAAGTTCATTAATCCTCTCCAGGTAAACCTGTGCGGGACAAAGGCAAATTAACAAAACATTGTGATGAAATAATAAAATAGCGATGAAACACGCTAGCACTCGCTCACACACGCACGCACACACACATGCACACACATACACACAGTAACACACACAAGGGAACACGCAAAAAAAAAATCCAAATCCGCAGGAATTATTGTCTGATATGGATTTGTGTGCGAGTCAGCCGGTACAGGAGGTAACAAAGGGAGATCATCCAGTCTCAAAGCCGTGGATCATCTCCTCCATTTTTTAATTTTTTTTTTTTTTTAATTTTTTTTAACCACCACAGTAGAGTTACTCAATCACATTTTTGCCTAATTGATGTCTCAACCCTTCTTGGGCTACTCCCCCCCCCCCCCCCCCCCCGTCCTTCCTGTCCCTCCCGACCATCTCTTAGTCTTTTAGGCTTCTGGAATGCTTTTTAAGTGCAACTTTATGGACTCCACATCGTGTCTCGCCAAATGAATAAAAGCAAGTGATAAGTATGCAAAATCACCGGGTATTATTCTCCATTTTGCGAGTTATACAATGTCCCGATACAAAAGGTAAGCATAGAGGCTGTTTGAAGTGGTGTAACGGCTCTGCTTTGCTCTCTCTCCTGGCTGTACGCACAAGCTTCATGGTAGTGGAGCGACAATGCAGACAAGATTTGAAATAAATCACCCGTCATTATACATTCGGATCCTAGGATGAAAACGCCTATTCTGCGCCTTTGATGTCTTTGTTAAGAAGCTCTGCATTCGCTATCGGAAACGGACCACAGTTGCATCGGTTTCACACTCATCTTAAACTTCACTCGAGACGGTGTTCTATCGATGTACAGTCAACTGTATCGACACTGAGGGGAGGGCACGAAGAAGAAGACATGATCAAGAAGAAAAGTTATGTGTGTATGCGTGTGTGTGTATGTGTGATGTTGTACGTAGGGTTATGTGTCTATGGGGATGGGGGAGAGGGGGAGGGACTACGGGTGAGGGGATAGACACATCTATTCATCTATTCAGTCTGCACAATTTGTCAACTGTGGCGCAAAAACCGACACGATATTTAACTTCTGACTGTGTTATGGGGGTAAAACCTTTCGCCCCCCGATGTCAAGCCTTTAGCGAGATAAGCCGTGAACCCTTTAACTTCAGGACCAGTCGAGACGATCTATCGGAGAGTGGAGGGCTCAGATCACATCAGTGGACCCACTCTTCCGTAACTTACTTGCCTGGGCTTTTAGGAAGACACGCCCCTCGCCACAACCCCTTTTGGTTCAGAACGACAGGTTTTACTGACGGATCCTTTATTTTCTTCTTGTCTGGCCTCCTCTCCTTTTCCCGCTCCAGGGACTCTGCCTGTCGCTCTAGCAAGTCCCAGCCCCTTCTGTTCACGATTTCTTGGCTGCTGAAACATTGATGAGGCTTTCCAGGAGTGAGAAAGCGTTTGAGCGGCTCAGCGGATATCCCCTCATTTCCTGACTTCTCCACTCGGGCGACAGCTCTGATTGGCTGCCACTTGGTCATTAAAAATAACTGCGAAGGCAACGTTATACGAAACAAAAGAAAAGAAAAAAGGAAGAAACGAGACCGGGTAGGGGAGTGGAAGCTTTAGGGAATTAAGATGTGGGTGGCAAAATGGTTGGGGAAGGGGGATGGCGATATTGTGAGGTTAGAGTGTGATGGGTCCCTATTGTATTGCCCCTTTTTTTTTTTAAATATGAATGTAAAAAGGGAAGGGGGGGGGTGATTTCGCGAAGGTCTGGCGGAGTCTGGGAGAGATGATAAAGTTAATCCCGCAAGGCGCACGATGGGGGGAAGTGAGAGGCGAGAGTCATTAGGATCACCTCCGGCTTGATCTTTTGATGCTCTTCAAAGGTAAGAGGGGTGTAATACTACCAGGACTGGCATATGAGCTGACAAAAACCGCAGTGACCACGGCACTAAGTCTGTATGTCTGTGTGGGAGTCTGACCCTTCAAACCTTACAGGCCCAGGACGGAAGGCACTTAGTGTACGATCTGAAGTGTTATGTAGCTGGAGCCCAGAGAAAGAACGAGGACTGAAAGCGAGAAACAAAATAGAGTAAGATTCACCGAGACGGAGACAGATTTACCAAACTACTTTGACACAAGAAAGTGCTGGCCCCGTGTCAACTGTGATCCCTTAGATCACTCTGATGATTCTGCATTATGAGAACCCCCATCGTCGTGCTGAATTAAAGCGTTCTATCTTGCAGCGCCCTGAGAAGTAAGGTACAAAATTATATCACTGAATTATGATATTGTATTTCTATTGAACTGAGGAGCTGTCTTGAGTTTAACCAAGGCTTAGGTAAATGACTGGAAGTAGATGTTCTGATGTGATTACTGGTAAAAACCAAAGTGTGTATTTTAAAGCGTTCTATCTTGCAGCGTCCTGAGAAGTAAGGTACAAAATTATATCACCGAATTATGATACTGTATTTCTATTGAACTGAGGAGCTGTCTGACTTTAACTAAGGCTAAGGTAAATGACTCGGAGTAGATGTTCTGATGTGATTACTAGTGAAATTCTAGAGTGTGTATTTTCTCCAATGATAGTCGTTTCTAAATAATAATTATTATTATAATTAAAATATAACTAGAAAATTGGCAGAAAAGCAATAATTGTATGTCTGGCATTTAAACATTTCCCTAAGTCGGTTTTACTCTCAGACTTGGGGGTTTTATAATTCAGCAATTAGTATTGATTTTAATGACCATTCGAATGACTAAATTGTTGTACAATATTATTTTATATTTTCTTGAGGCTTAGCTGCATTGTTGACCAACAGCATTTTTCAACAGCTATATTTTTAATGCAATGTTTAGAGCTTTCTAAGTTTCGTTTGTATTATACTCATTTTTATGGACTAAAAAAAAAAACTACATTATTTTACAAAATAAAATTAAATAGAAATAAGGAGGACAAAAAAAAAAAAAATAGTCTTTTTAAAAGTCAATGTCTAGAACCAAATAAATAAAACATCATATATTTGGATAATATCTCTGTGCCTCAAAACTGAAAAACAAACAAACAAAAACAGATGGAATAAATATTGTTTATCATACATCTTCACTTACTGCTTTTTTTTTTTTTTTATCATTCAACCAAGAAAATTTACCTATGGTTTATGACAGTATTTTTGATCGCTTGACGTTTCCTCAGAATTTGAAATGAAATATGTGAATGAGTTCATGACGCGACAACTACTTTCTGAAAAAAAAAAGACAGATCGGGTGATAAAGAGATCAAGTGGTTAATATCTAGTATATTTTGTTGCTATTCCATATAAACTTATAGAGATTGATCTGTTTCACACTCATAGATTTTAGTTGATTATTTTATTACCTGAGATATCTCTCAATGTCTGTTTTCCAGATTCCACAGCGTGTAGATTTAGAAACATCATCTGATAGAATAACGATAAATGATGAGCTGCTTTATTGAGACATGTCATTTACTCATAGCTGGCAGATGATACATGCTCTGAGAATTCATCCCAAACCATCGAAGCTGGCGCTGATGCCCAGTTGAATTTAATTCTCACGCCCAAATAACTTTTGTCTCGATTGTGAATCTGAATTTCTGGTATATACGAACATCTAGACCACCTGAGTTTGACTGTATCTACTTCAGATTCTCTTCTGTGGTCCAAGTGTACGTTGAACTGCTTTAGAAGCAGCCAACAGCTGCGGATGGTACATCTATTTGAAGTTATGAGCAAACAGTCAACAGCTTGGCATCACAACATTGTCATACAGACAACATCTACAAGAACATAAACTCGACAACAAAGGACATTCCGTGTGATAGACTGTCAAACACGATCCGAAAACGAAAACAGGGAGGAATTCCACAGCATCGACTAAAGGTGTGATTGTGGCAAAGATCCTTATCACAATTACCTGAGAAGATAGCCCCGATTCAGCACTACCTTATCAAGTACTGACAATTAACTTGCAGACTGCAATCTGTAAGGTAAGTCAGCACATTTACTTAATTAAATACAATCAAAGTCTATGCCCTTGTAAAAATGGCATACCACATACAGATAATTTGAGCCAGTTTGTTCTTGTTTCTTTGCTTCACTTTATTTTTTAGAAGTTTTGTATTGTTTTGTCCTGGTTTGGTTCGGTTTGGTTTGGTTTGGTTTGTTCTGTTCTGTTCCTGCAAACAAATATTTGATAGTTTATCTTGCCTCTTCAACGTTTGTAAAAGATAGTAAGATAAGGCAATGATACCATGTTCTCACATGATCGGTACGAAATGTTGACATCGCCAATGTTTGACACGTTTTTAAAGTTGTCTCTGGACAATTAACGACACCATTCGGCGTTTAGGCACGGAGGCAGTTACTTGGTTAATGTATGACCACATTTAATGTATATTGCATCTTAAATTTGTGACCTTCTTCGAAACTCATAGATCCAGTTATCTAAGGACTTGCAAATAATAAAGGCAGTTGTTGCTATAGCTAATGCTGACAAACCAATGGCTATTAATGTATTTACTCATTTACAATCGAGCTGAATACTTGCTTATTCGTCTATTCTCCACTAACCATTGCCTTTGAGATGAGCCTTTTTCCCCCAAAGCTTGTGAACCTATTTTCCACATAAAAGCCTTAAGTATAAGAACAATATGCCTATATAGAACATCAATAGATAGTAATGGCTTTAAAAATAACCTTTATGAGGCGCACCCATACACAGGTATTATTTTTATCTACTCCAACTTACATTTAAGGCTTATTTTCCAGGAGCACTTTGTGGTTTATATCCCTAATATGTAATCACATTTTTAAAATGTTTATTATTTAAGGCACACATAAGTGACCTTCACTGTCTAATAGGAAAAGCCATTATCCATTACTGAAATCTCAGGGTCCATTTAACATCCTTTTCTCTGTCTGCATGTTTTTACTTAATGGTTGAGACACCAATGCACGGTCTGACAGACTAAGATAACCACAGCTAAGGGCATTAGACAATTATAACTGTGGGATGTTTTATGTGAGTTGGAGGCATTAAACTTTTACGATAATTTGTATGAGTGCGAGCATTAGACGATAATCATGGGATGATCTGCTTGATTATGAGGCTTTAGACAAAAACTTTGCGATGATTTCTGTGGATTGTGGACATTAAACAAAAATTGTGCGACGTTTGGTGTAAGAAGGGCCATTAAACCAAAATTATGCGACGCTTTGTGTAAGTAGGGTGGGGGCGGAGGGGATGAAGTGAATTATTGTGCGATTTTATGTTTGTAAGTACATTTATGGAAGTACATTTAATAAGTACAAATGCAAGTACATTATTTTAATTTGCATTAATTTTTTTTTCATTTTTTTTTTAATATTGATGTTGTTAATTTGTTATTATTGTTGCTGTTATTGTTGTTATTGTTGCCGTCGTTGTTGCCTGTTGTTTTGGTAGTGGTGGTAGTCGTGGTAGTGGTGGTAGTGGTGGTGGTGGTGGTGGTGATGGTGTTGGTGGTGGTGGTGGTGGTAGTTATGGTTTTGTTGCTTTGCATTTGAATGTGTTAATAATGTTTGTTTATTTCCCAAACAAGTAATAGAGCACTGGAAGTTGGGAATTCACAGAGTATAATACCATAGTGTAGAATGGGAATCCACTAACTTACTGATGTTTCCCTTGTGTCTAGACATACATTTGTGTGTAAATCTATGGTCAGGGTCATACAACAAGATAGAAAGATCTGATGGAGGAAAAACAGCGTATTTACGCCGGTCTCAATATCTTTCCTTAAAGCCAATAGATCCTGTTTCATTCTGTCATTATTTTCACTCATTTTTTCTCTATACGTTGTTCTCTCTTTTTCTTTGATTTATATTTCCCTGTTGTCTCGCTTCAGCCCCTACACTCTTCCTGTTTACCTTACTTCTTTCTTCCCCTCTTCACTATTTTCTTTCAGCCTCCCTCCCCCCCCCCCTTTTTTTCTTTCTCTCTCTCTCTTTCTCTTTCGCCTGCCCGCTTACTTTCGTTCTCGTTTTCCTTCTCTCTCTCTCTCTCTCTCTCTTTTCCCTCGCTCCTTTTATATATATAAAATAATAATAATAATAATAATTAACTAGCATCCGACTTGATCAGTTAATTATCTCACGGCTGTTTGTTTTAACAGCAGAAAATTCTTCACTCACTTGAAAGACTGACCTGCGTGAATATGATGCTGACTTCAAGAGAGAAAAAAAAATCGTATTGTATTACACATTGATAATTCAGTCATAATTTTATTTACCCCTGTTTCATAAAGAAATTTAAAGAGGCTGTTATCGTTTCATTAAATTGTATGTTTAATATGCCAAAGAACTGGGGTTCTAATCCGATAACGTTCTGTAGTATTAACAAATGAAAAAGCAACTGGAAAAAGGATAAACGGAAATCGATACAGTTTTCAACTATAGATGAAACTTTAGCCGAACTTATACTGATATAGACTTTAGATAAAAACCTCAACATTATTCTGACTTACTACAGAAGACTGTAATTGTTTGAAAAGAAAGAGGAAGATCCATAGTTTTTATTATGCTGTGCAATAAATCAAAGAAAAATTCTGTTTGCACTTATATTATCTTATTTTAGAGGTAACAAAGGTGTGCCCCACCATCGTTCATGGCACTCTTATTTTCTACCAAATATAATAGACGTGGTTTGAATGAATTTGAATTGGTAGTGTAAACTTCGTGAACGTATAGATCTGTTAATTAGACAGGATGCCCATTAACCAAACATGGGACATTCGAAACGTAGAACACTGAGGTTTCAAGATTTATTACGTGGAAATGTACGTGGTTCTATGCTGCTGAGAGGCAATCGCTGAAAAACACATTAATTATCGCTCGGACAAACGAACGCACAGATTACAAAAACAATTAGTTTTATGTCATTATAGTGTACAGCCCCTTCCGAAAGCCTCTTTCTCAGAAACGTAAAGGAATCCGGATTTTTAACTGCTCACACAATGGCGGGCATTATTTATGCAACATACCAGTTTGTCGTAAAGAATGTCGTCGTGGTCCAACCTGATCTAAGAGTAAAAGTGTCAAAACATATGGGTTCCGTGAATTGCAATTTGAAAATGTCCTCAATATATATATTATTTATTTATTTATTTATTTATTGGCAATTTTCTGTGTCCAGATTTTGTCTGATTGTTGTTTTTTTTTTTTTTTTTTGAATAAAATTGGTCCATTCTAATTACAGCACGTTTATATACAAAAAAAAAAAGAAGCTTTTTCGTGAAATGAGCTTAGTTTAAAAAATAAATAAATAAGATGAAACAAACAAACAGATATACAAGCACACAATACCAATTAAATGATATTATGCTAAACAAGATTTTTGTTGGACATAAAAGGGTGTATAGGAAGGGTGGATAGAAGAAACGAACTTTTTTTTTTTTTTTTCATTAAATCAGTTTGAAGTAGGAACTGTTCTGAGGCATCTGCAACCACACGCAGTCCCATTTACACACAAAAAAAAAGCTCTTTATAGGATAACGTTTTGGATGAAGAAATAGAAACTGTACAAACTTTTAGAGTATAACACATGTAATATGTGATGGGTGTTTTCCTATTGCCAGTATCTTAAAATATGTATTTAAACGTATCACCAACTCTTTCATGGTAGCCAGAATAATTGACTGAATTTTTTCAGACTTTGTGATTATTTTGGATGAGGCTTTCTTTTTGTTCGGTTGCTATCTTTGAATTTAATCTCTACTCTGTAAATTCCAACTGTTGCAAGTAGTAAGGTTATCACTATTGTCTTGTTGTCTACTAGATTTACATTAATATTTATCCTTATAACTCCAAACTAATTGGACGTTAATTTTTTCATTCAAAACTTTTATCCACAACTGATTAATTTACTTTACCCAAAAAGACAGGAAAAGTGTGAAAAACAATGAAAAAAGACCGCAAGAAGAAAAGCAAGTAAAACATGTGAAACGTTTTTTTGTATTTTTTAGTTGGGGGGGGGGGCATTTAACATATTTATTAACACAAAGAAAAAACGGAAAAGAACAAAAATGTATGGTTACACTACATTTTAGGTTTTTGGCCTTAGATTTTCGACCCGTGTTTCGGAACTGAAATTGACAAGCATTTCTCTTATCCTTTCAGAGATATGAGTGACAAGTATGCCTGCTAGTGTTATCTCTTATGTATACAAAAAGAAGCAACAACAACATCAACAACAACAATAAAGTTTTGGTAAAAGCCTATCCTGTGCTTAGTTGATTAATATGTTTATTTATATCCGAATCACACTTATTAATGTTTGACATGAGAGGTAGTAGAGAACTTCAATTATTTTGAGCATCTTTTTTCTCACGTTGGCTGCTCAAAACACACACACATACACACTCTTTTTCTTTCTCTCTGTCTCTCTATCTATCTCTCTATCTATCTAACTATCTATCTCTCTATCTATCTATCTATCTATCTATCTATCTATCTATCTATCTATCTATCTATCTATCTATCTAT